>APFE030516226.1:0-35204 GCA_000404065.3 Pinus taeda | reverse complement strand
GTCTTGGATATGAACAGTTTAATGGTGAAGAATTCAAATCTTTGAATGCATGTGATGCAAATTTAAAAAGAACCTTTATCCCAAGTTCTCAAATGAATATATGCCAAAACTGTTTCAAGGGTGATTGCCATTGCTTTAAGCCATCATTGCAGCAAGTAGAGGGTAAACATGTCGCTTATGGCGAGCATGCAAATGTAAACAATTTTCAAGACAAGCACAGTGATGAAAGTCTGAAAAGGAAAGTTGTCTCCTCTACTAGTTCATCGTTTCTCAAAGACAAAAAGGATGGACATTCTATGTAGCAAAAGAGGAAGTTTTGTTGCACGTTTTGTGGTGGATTTAACCATGTTGCTTCAAGATGTTGGTTGAAAAAGAAAGCACACATGAAGCAGATGAGGCAAAGAAAACTTTCTCAGAAAGTGCTTGAAAGTTGCAAATTTTGTCAAAAGAAGGGACATCATGTTTCTCATTGTTGGACCTTGCATCCAACAAGTCATCCAAAGCACATGCAGCTTGAGGACAAAAACATTGGCGCAAGTGGATCTATGGATTCCATTATCGATGTGGAAGATTTCACATGAAGAACTGTTGCTGCAACAAAAATCGCCATTGAAGTGGCTTTGGTAAGAAGTGGGATGAAACTTCTTGATACAGTAAGACATACTCCTTTTGTACATACAAACTATTGGGATGATATTGCATGTTTTTTTTAATGTTGTTGCAAAATTTCGCCAGGAAGGTAAAAGATGAGTATGAGACTCACTCTATCGCAGCAAAACTTATATTCATTTCAGCTTTGAAAGTACATGTACAGGTGATCAAGGATATTGTACTTTTGATGGTACTTAAGAGAAAGTTGAAAGATGAACTGCATGCATGAGAATGATATGCATGAGCATAGGGATCATGATGATTTCCTGGTATATGTGATTAACTTGAAGGGTTGATTACTTTGTTTTAATCATGCATGTTAGCAAAGTACTTGATTTTTTGAAGAAGAATCAGTTAACTCTTCCAATGTCAAAGTGTGAATTGGAAAGACTTCTCTGGTTTATTTGGGACACATAGTAGGAGGAGGTTCTTTGAGGATTGATCCTGCTAAGATTGAGGCTATCGTGAAGTGGCCTACTCCCAAATCCATAACAGAGGTAAGAAGTTTTTTGGGTGCAGCTCAATATTGGAGGAAATTCATCTCTAACTTCTCTTCTATAGTAGCTCCTATGCATGCAGTGACAAGTGTGAAGCGTGCTTTCCAATGGGGAGGCAAGCGGAAAAAAAAAAAAAAGCTTTTGAATCTTTGAAAGAGAAGCTCATTCTTCTCTTATTGCTGGCCATTTTGGTGTAAACAAAACAGTTACACATCTACAGAGGTATTGCTATTGGCCTCACATGGTAGATTATGTTTCAAGGTTCATAAGAGGTTGTTCATTATGTGCTACCAGCAAGCCTAGTAATAGGAAGCTTGGCTTGTATACTCCTTTGCTGGTACCTTCTAGACCATGGGATAGCATCTCTATGGATTTTGTAGGAGGTTTGCCAAAATCTAGAAAGCAACATGATTATTTATATGTAGTAGTTGATCGTTTCAGCAAAATGTGTATACTTATACCTTGTAAGAAAATTATAACTGCTGAACAAACTGCTGAATTATTTTTTCATCATGTATGGATTCACTTTTGTTTGCCTACTTCCATTATTAGTGACAGGGATTCCAGATTTGTGGGGAATTTTTGGTCCAACCTATGGGAGATGATGGACACAAAGTTGAAGAAAAGTACTGATTTCCATCCACAAACAGATGGACAAACCGAAGTTGTGAACAGAACCATTGTGAACCTCTTGAGAGGATATTGCATCAAGCACCCCAAGCTTTGGGATGAACATTTGCACTACATACAGCATGCTTACAACCGTGCTAAGCACTCTTCCACAAACACCTCACCATTTGAAGCTTGTTTTGGTTACTTGACCAAATCACCTCTTGATTTCATCCTTGAGAAAGATGTCGCCATTGAGGGACATAGTGATATTGACAAAGCTCGTTCATTCATTGAAATAATTCAGCAAATACATCAGCAAATTCAAGAACAACTTGAGAAGAGTCAAGGCAAGTACAAGGAAAGACACGACAAGCATAGAGTCGATCACAAGTTTCAAGAAGGGGATGAGGTATGGCTGTACATTAGTAAGGAAAGGATGCAAGGAGAAGGTAAAAAGCTGAAGCCTATTCATTATGGTCCATTCAAAATCCTCAAGAAGGTTGGAAATAATGCTTTTCAATTAGATTTGCCTTCCTACATGCAAATGTATTCTATTGTTAATGTGGAGAACTTACGTTTGTATGAACCTCCTTTGATCGCTGATCATGAAAGTGTTGTTCAGCTACCATCTATAGAAGATTTCTCACCATAATTCTTAGATGAGTTGAAAGAAGATACAATCCTTGACAGAAGGACACTCACTTCAAGGAGGGGCAATGTAGATTATGTTCGGGTTGGTATCAAAGGCAGCAAACCGAACAAGGAAAAGTGGATGGAGGTGGACAGAGTGAGGGCGTTGTACCCTCACCTCTTTAATAGGTAGTTGAAGGCTTTTGGGGTCCAAAAGCTTCCCAATGGGGAGGTGTGATCAGGGGCTCATGTCCCAAGTGTCGTAAAATGATCAAAATTGAAAGTGCTCAGAATTGGTTCAAACTTGAACGATTGGATAGAGCTCGTCGTCCTGATTCCGGTGCCACAAATGGTTTGAACAACAGTCTCCGTATGCAGAAGTTATGCCAAAAACAAAATCGCCCAATGACTCTTAATTTTTGAATTTTTTCAAAAAAATAAAAAAAGAATATTCCACAGAATATTCCTTGGAATATTCCAAGGAATATTCCTTTTGGGCAGCGAATGACAAGATGCCATGTGGCAGGCCCAGAGGCCGCCACGTGGCCCAGGGTGACATCAACATTATGGGTGCATATGTTTAAAATTTTGGGCAAATTGTGGTTTGAGCCCGAGACCTCCTTACTACAGGCCGTATGTCTTACCACTAGACCATGGGAGAAGGACTTGTCATGAGGGGTGCATAATTTATTTATGAAGTTTAAACTTCATTTGAGCGGGGCTCGAACAGGGCCAGCCCCCCATGCCATACGACCCAGCCTCGGAACCGTGGGCCCAAGCCTACCCGCCAGTGCTTAACAACGGATAAGTTTGAATGTGGTCACATGCCCTTGAAAAGTGGCCTCAACACGTAGTTCCAAACTAACCGTTGGACCCGAAATCTGATACAAACCTCCAACCACTTATCCCAGTCACATGCGCGCCGAATGCGAAGTTAACTAACAGTCAAGTTGGCGGATTTTTGGCGGAGCACTCCAAAAATGGTGGAATTTCCTATTTGTCGGGGTTATCTGGCAGTTAGCCAGTTTTATCTGGAGTGATTCTAGGCCTAATTGGGGGAAAACTTCAATGAGCCATAACTTTGGCTAGGGAAGTCCTTTTTGGACGATTTTTTTTTTTTTGATTTTGACTATTCAGATGATTTTGAAGCCATTGGCACTGGTTAGAGAGGAATCAGAGGTTGTTTGTAGGTATTTTTGCTCCGTGGAAGTTCTAGGAGCCACCAAGGCCCAGCATTGTGAGAGCTGTATTGGGTTGCAGGTACCCATTGGAGGTGAACCAGTAGTCAATCCTGAAGGATTCAAGTGTTCTGAATCCATTTTTACAGTCTATTCCACCTGTAGAGGCTTTTATTCAATTGTATATTCATTTTGAGATTTTAATTAAAACGAGGACATGCCCATTTGGGAGCCTTGGACCCAGTAGATGTAGCCCAGGAGGGGTGAACTGCTTTATCAACTTCTTTTGCATCTGTGGTTGAGTTATTTTGCAGAACAAATTCGTTTTAGTGTGTTAAACAATAAAAGGAAATAATTTTGCTATACTTAAATGGGTTATGAACAGCTGAAAATTTCATTTGTTTTTAACTGCAAGACATAGACATCTTTTAAACATGTATGTTACTGAATTGAATACCATTTACAAGTAGTTTCAAATTTAGATCAGGAGCCGTCAGATCTAGCTGATCAATGATCCAGATCCGATCGGTATATCACAATTGGTAAAGGCAGGAGGAGGCTATTGGAGGCGACCATATAAATGTTGCGATAGTGATCAGCGGGGTCAATAAGGACTGTCGATCAAGCATGCAGATCGACGGCCCTGGTTAACTCGCCATATCACATCAGATCAACGGCCCTGGTTAACCCGCCATATCGCATCGGCATATTACAAGGGAGCACTTACAATGGGTTGGGGACTATGTGATGTGCGATTGCGATATATATCGCATCACAATATCTCATCGAAGCATTACAAAGGAGTGGGGCCGATAACAAACGCGACTTGTGATAGCTGGACCCAATAAGGTTACAGATGATATTTTATATATTTTGAGATCCAGAAAACAACATTTTCTTGTGTATTTCGCATTTCCGCTAAAATGAATGAAATACAAAGGACATGCGCTGATGTGATGAAACTAGACCCAAAAGGGTTTATTAATGCAGTTGTATATTATTTCAAGTCCGATAAGAGCCATTTTGCGGGATTTTCAATGTTTTAATGTATTTTTCAAATACAAAGGGAAACTACGAAACGAGTAGGATTTCGAGCGGTTCGTAGGCTATAAGTGGTTTTGGCCGGGCTCTGCTCGAGCCCATACAATGGCTACCATGTGGTTAGGCATCAGAGAGAGAAAACCACCCTTTTCGGGTGGTTAACCCCCGTATGCATGAGCCGCAAGAAATGAACCTCAGCTGTTGGATCAAGATCTCTCAGATCAACAGTGGAGATGCGATAAGTGATATAAAGGTGAACCCAATAGGAGTTATAAGGCGAAATTTATAATATTTCAAATCCGATAAATGATAGATTGGTGGATTTTCATAGTTTTTAGTGTATTTCTCTGTGTAAACAAAGAACGTTATTTTTGGGGATTTCAAAGGCCCGATGGTCCCTTCCATTGCAGAACAGGTGGCCACCTTCACTGAAGACATTATGCCATGATTGCTAATGCTTAGAAGGGGATTCTAGCGGACAGAGGTCGGGAGCCAGAGAACCTGAGAAGGGGAAATACACAAACAACGTCGATTGGCTTTAAAGCCACATAAGATAGAAGACAGGGAGAAACCGTGCTGAGATAGAGAGAAAACAGAGACAGAGAGCGAGTCTGTGTACTCAGAGAGACTTGAGAGATTCAAGTAAACTCCTGCTATTTTGTATCTGTGTTGAGACTCAAATTGAGCTCACTTTTGTAAAACTCTTCTCTTGAAGACATAATAGAGAGGTCACCACTAAAGGCTAGACCAGGAGATGTAGCCCAAGAGTTTTGGGTGAACTCCATATTAAACTTGTTGTGTTTATGTGTTTTGTCTATTATGTTTCTTTAAATTCTTCCTTGTCTATGTTATTCGCAATCTTATCAATCCATTGCTCTAAGTAATATAGGAAAATCCATGCACATGAGTCTGCAATACCTTAAAAGTAATCTAAGATCTTCATTTTCAGATCAAGAGCACATGTAAATCTCTAGAATTTGAGGACTGGGTCTACATGGGCTGGTTCTTCCGAAGTCTCTAGGCCCCTATTAGTAAAGATGTCACTTCACATTTACCTCAAACCAAAGAAGAATTTCTCAAGAAAACTTTGTAATATGATTTGATATATGCGCAATTAGGTTATGTATATACCTCCCTGACCTTCCTACGCACAGTGCTTCGCACCAGGGGCATCTCATGGGTCAATTTCCTACCCTCACTCACTTCCATATCCTCAAACTCCTTTGGGTTATGGTCAACCTCAGGGGAGGACCAATTCCACATATTCTTATCTTCCTCCCGATTCTTCACGTGTTCACTCATACCAAGGAATTATTATTTCTTATGCATTTTTCCTTCCACATCAGTCGATGCCAGGGCCAACTATTACTTAGCCTAGTTACCAAAATGTTGTTGCAAACCCCTACTATTCATATGCACCACCTCGCTCTCTAGTCCCATTGGCATCAACACCTCAACCTCCCATGCCCCAACCTCCTATGCCACAACAACCATCACCTCCATAAGGTCAAGTGTATGCTTAGAAAAGTGCTACCATTCCCCCTAACCCTAAGTGGAGAAATAAGGGGAAAGGTCATAAACATCAACCATCTTAGGGAAATTAAGGAAACCAAGGTAGAAAACCTAATCCCAATAAGGGTGATCATTCCAATCACACAACCCAAAAATAGGGTGGACAACCAAAGCATAACAAGGCCCTTAGAACAAATAAATATTATGCTTGTTGTGGAACATATGGCCATTATAGTCATGGTTGTCCCTTTCACTCTCATATATGTAAGGGATGGGAATATCATGAAGCTGCCTCTAGAGGGAAGTAGCCTATGCATCCATCTTCTCCTCACTCCATGCAGTCGGCAATGCTTACAAATGCTATGGGGTAAAATGCACAGGATGAAAACTACTCTTGAAAATCTTCTTGAGACCTTCGACAAACCGTAAGGTTATCTGCAAAAGCTACCTGTTACACACATGTTCATCTATCATACATATATTGAAAGGGTATGGAAAGAGGATCACCTTTAGTTCTTTCTAGATTCGCTTGGGGATCTCCGTGCGATAAGAAGAACTCCTCCTAACCGGCTCCAAGATGATTCCTGCACAAAAGAACAAAGCAAACCAATCACAGCATACACTTCTGACAATTAATGCAAGAATCTGTAACAAACATGTAAAAATGTATAAATTATCTACTCAACGCAACAAGCATCAGAATGAACAAATGAATGCACAATATCACCGACACTTTGGAGTAGGGAACACAACCATAGTCCTATATTTAGAATAGAAGAGTGATTACAACAACCCTGTTGCATCAGCCTTCCTTATCCCTTCTTCCTCTCTCTCTCTCCTTCTTTCAGCTAGCTCCTTCAAGAATATGGCAGTTTCACAACAACACTATGGGTTATCCTTCTAAATTCTCTGACCCTTGTGCAATGGCCCTCTCGTTGCTTATGTAGAAATCGATTTAGGGCTGTGCAACTCCACCTGTAGTTCATTATGGAAAAAACCATGAACCTGCCCTGTTTACAAGCTTTTTCCCATTTTCCTCTGTTCTCGGAATATAATTTCTCCAAATATCTTGATTTTTGGAGTTTACTTGCTTTTATTTCATAAATATAGGGATTTAATATCTAGATATTTATTGGCAGATTCATTGGTAGAACCTCTTGAACATCACTTAAGTTCACTAATGCTCCCCCTGGTCTAACAACAAGAGTTAGCAAGTTGACTAATGCTCCTTTATGCTTGGTAACAAGCTTTATAAAGAAGGTTGTCAGTGTACAAGGAGCGTTAGTGTGGATTCTGGGACTACAACTGTGGTCATGGATCCAATCATCTTGTCTTTCCCCTCTGAGTTGATTAGGAGGTCAATTTGTCCTATAACAGATGCCCCCTAAAGTATGAGATCAAAGGCAGAGACAATGGCAGAAATAATTTATGAAAAAACACTGTAATTCGTTGTCAAAATCTTTGTAGAGAGAGAGAGAAGTTTCGGGCGACAAGGAAAACTTGATAAAACAAAAGTACATATATATAAACTGCTAAAATCATGTCCTGAGTTGGGCATTCCCATGCTCAGTAGCTATGTCAGAGTAACTTTCTCCTCAGAGATATAACAATGCTGGCCACCAATATGGCACAGTGCGGATCCAGTATCATAATAGATTATCCTGAAATAGCTGTCTCCAAAGAACAATATCGCAACTTGGGAGAGGAAACAAGGCCGAATGATGCAAGCCTCTACCCAAGGTCTTGATTCCCGCTTCACCGAACAACATAGATTGGTACATGTGATAAAATGAGTTGACATTGAACATGCACGAAATCATCTGATTACCAGCCAATAATGGAGACTGTTAACAGATGTGAGGAAGGCCACCGATAATGGTGATGGTCTCCAAGATGCACAGTGCAAACTAGCAAGTGTGAAATATTTTTTGTCGTCAAACACTTGTAGAATCTCTTAACCAGGAGCCCATAATGAAAACCCATGATCAAGCACAAGGTAACCTGCCACTAATGTCTACAAGCACCAAGGCACTGAATGTGTTTCTGGGTTATCTTCCTAGATAGAGTGTTGAAGTCAATAGGAAGAAACTTGTTGAAAGGTAGGCAATGACGTGTCCTACATCAGTGGACACGAAACCGGACAAGGATGATTTTGGTTTTTGAAGAATCTTTGAGCTTTTGGGTCTAAACAACGGAGGGCATGATGAAAGTATATGTAGGGTTGGTCGATAGAGGAAACAAATAGGGACCCTTGAACAATAGAAGGCACGACAACAGTTTTAACCAGACAACACTAGACTCATGAACACTATAGAGTGTTTAAGATACAAAGATGCAATTACATCAGGGTATATAGGCTAAAAACTCATAGGCTGGTAGGGTTCATACTGAGAGGCTACCAAAATGAAGGTTTATCTAAGGTTGTGCCATGTTCAAGGGGACGAATGCTGCCAAACCACGCTTTCGAATACATGATACAATTGTATTGTCCACTTTCCCCGTCTTATTTTTTAATGAGTCTAGATGGGTAAACTCATCAATCTTTTTCATGTTTAAAGAGTCTGAAAATGATCACAAAAAAGAACGACTCTTTGCCCTATTTGATTAGTTTAATGAGTCCAGACAATAAACTCGGTGATCTTTTCATCTTTAGAGAGTCTGAAAAGATCGTAAAGAGAGACTCCATGGTGGTCCCTTTTTCATAGTTGTTAACCGGGTGTGACAAAAGGTTAATAGTATACCCAGATTGGTTACTTTTCCGTATTTAAATCTGTTGAACCCGGATAAAGATAAACCTTTTTCCAATAGATGTCGACCTCATTTTGTTACGAGTACGAGGCAACAAACTAAACCTGTGTTTTGTCATGACACTTTAACGAGCTCAGTAACAGAAACTCGAGATTTTTCATTTTTTGGCGAGCGAGAAAAAGTACCTGAAAGAATGCTCGGGTCATCTTTAGCATGTTTAATGAACAACAAGACATAGCTCAATATTTTTTCAGTTTAAAGAGCGAGAAAAAAGTGCCTAAAAAGGATGCTCCGTTGGTCTTTTTCAGTTTATGAGCTGGAATTAGAACAAAAAAGAGGTGCTCAGAGCATCATTTGCATCTATTTAACGAGTGCAAATGATGAAAAACTCGGTGATGTTTATATTGTTTAAAGAGTGATAAAATATCCCAAAAAAGTGCTTTACGGATTGTGGTATATATGTTTAACGAGCTCTACTACAAAAAATCAGAGATGTTTAAATTTTTTTAAAGAGCAAATAAAATGTCTCCAAAAGTGCTCTATCTATCATTACATAGATTTAACGAGTGCAGCAACAAAAACTCAGGGATGTTTATATTTTTTAAAGAGCAATAAAATATCCCTAATAGTGCTCTATCTATCGTTGCATAAATTTAATGAGCGCAACGACAAAAACTCAGGGATGTTTATATTTTTTAAAGAGCAATAAAATATCCCTAACAATGCTCTATTTATCTTTGTAGTAGTTTAACAAGCCCAAGGAAGGAGACTCGAGGTTTTTCAGATTAACGAGCAAGAAAAATACCATAAAAGGAACGCTCGATCTGCTTTGATCTTAGGCTTGACAATAGAATGGTCTATGCCATGCAATTCCTCATATGACCAATGGATAACATCGCGGAAGTCCCTAAATGGGGAGGTGAAGCTCACAATTTCCTCAGGATTGTGATTGGCTCCACTCTGTATGTTTTCTATGATGCCTGTCATGACAGAAATATTGAGAGCAATGATTGTGAAATATTGCCCCTGTTTCCTTCTGAGTCCAAAAGTTGGATAGTCGTATACAGTGAGGAAATGATTTCATGTGCGTCAAGTGATAGGATTTGAAGAGGCATCATGTCCGAATCAAATATCGAAACATGATGGTGTGAATCCTCCCAATGTTGCTCTTCTAAACTCGTGATCTCTCTAATAGCTTTGTCCTTAGGTAGGACTTGATTGAGTGGATTGAAAGAAGGAGTGGTTATGGGAGGGATAGTGGTACCGTTGGCCGAAACCAAAGTGACCAGAGATTTGGATGCAATTTGAATGGCTTCGCGGGCCAATTCAGCTGGTGACAGTGGCATTTGTTTTTCGTATGTGTCAATGTCTAAAGGAGCCGGAAGGATCCATGGATTGGTCTATTCATGAGGAATAGATGAAAGCATGTTGACCATCTATGGAACCTTGGGCAACTGAAGAGGGAAACAACCCATGAGGGAAGAAGCCTTCAATAGACTAGTACCGATACTAATGTAAGAGTCAGTTCCACCTCCTACTAGGGGTACGAAGCCACTTGGTAATGGTGAATAATTAGGGGTGCAGAAAGATAATTGATCTATTGTAATAACCTTTCCATCCAATGGAAATTGGATGCTGCGAAAGATAGTAGATACAACGACCATCATGGCATATGTCCAACTACGACCCAGAAACAGATTACAGTCGAGTTTCTTGTCCACGACCTCTACATCCACCATTATTGTTTTCCTAGCCAAAGTGATGGGAAAACCAACTAAGTATCCTTTTGGTATAAAGGTGTGGCCGTCGAAAGCTTTTAGGGAGTTTGATGGCTAGGATAGGGTTGGAGAACCCAAGGTGAGCCAACATGGAGCCGACATGACGCAGGTTGAAGCACCTTCATCGATGACAATTCTATGTATAACTTTACCTTTCATGGTGATATGCACTAGGAATGCAAGCTGGTGAGAAAGGGGAGGTTTACACTTGTCCATGTCAAAAATAGCAAGCATGGAATTCGTAGGGTCAAAACATCCAATACTTGAAGCAAAGCTTTCCGTTGGGTGGGGCATGTTTGTAATACTTCGAGCGCCGACATAGCCGACAACGCTTGCGCCAAATCCTCTATGATGTTGTAGTGTTGGGCGGAACGTGTAGATGTGTTGTGCATTGTGCGTCAAAGTGCCCCTTTTGGGGGTCGAATTACAAAGTCCCCAACTGGCCTTTTGATATGAAAATCGTTGGGCGGTGATGGGTTTTGACTTGAGGATGGTTCTACTGCTGGAGCGATAAGAGCTCCATAAGATTTGGCTCTTGTGGTGAGATCTACCGTTCCAAATGTGTAAACAACAGAATATCCTTCTCCAGCTGAAGGACGTTGCGAACCATCATTGCCCCCTGGCGTGGGTTACTGTTGGTTTGCAATAAGATTTTGCTGCTGCTGAGTGGGAAAAGGATTCCTAAGGACAGCGGGGGTCTTAACAGTATCCATTTTGGCAAGGTAATCTGTGCATTCCTGAAGCCGTGGACAACATTAGGTTTCATGGTCTTTAGCATAGAGTTTGCAAGGAAATCTGGCAGGTGTATCCTTTTCATCAGCAGTAGGCGCATCAACCTTCTGTTTTGGGTTGGGCTACTTTATTGACTTCTCTTCAGAAGGAGCAGTCTTTTTCTTATTCTTCTTTTTCTTACCATTGGATTTCTGTGTAGACTACACAGATTTAATTGCAGTGGCAGGAAGAGCAGTCCCTTTGGTAGAGGGATCCACTGCCAGCTTAGCAATGGAACCACTGAGCTGTTTTACAGTGACCCCGGAAGTTGCACTGACGATCCCATTGGCATGCGCTCCAGAGTGATGAGTGGTGGGAGGATTGGGGTTACCGAGAGCATAGGGGATAATGTTGTAGAGAATGCTAGACTATGAATAAATCAAATCTAAGTGTTGGGCATGACGTATGGATTGGTCCTCTGTGACCAGACCACCTAGAGCGACATCTCTAGCGATTTGTGGGAGCAACGACTTACAGAACCAGTCTGTTAAGAGAAAATAAGGGATGGGAGCTTTGACTAAACTCCACCGATGTCTCCATTCATGGGTATGATCGGAGATGTGGGTGGTGGTATCATAACGAAACAAAGTAAGGATCTCTGTCCCAGTCTCATAACGGATAGGTAACTCAAAGTGATTTAGGAACTCCATCGCTAAAGCGTCAAAGGTATTCACTGACACGCGTGGTAACTCAATATACCACTTTGTAGAATTGTCAGTGAGGGTTCAAGGAAAAAGACATAGCCAGACAATGTCATCCACCATAGAGTTAGAAACACACCATAGATGGTAGGTGGTGACGTGAATGCCTGGATCCTCCCCTTGTTTTCCGTCGAACTTAGGGATAAGAGATAATATCTCTAGAGTAGGAATTCAAGATATTTATAAATGGTAAATGGTTAAAACCACCTTAGAATATTTTGGAAGGAGAATATTTGAAAATAATTTTTATTTTTCCGCAATTATAGAACCATCACACCTATAAATAAGAGGAACTTGCACTGGTCAGTGTAGGTGCTCAGTTATGCAACTTGCAACAATTATAGGTGGACATAAGTGATGGTTGCGTTGGAGCTAAAAACATATCTTTTGAGTTGATTGAGCTTGAAACTCGAAATTTTTGGAGAGGTAATTCTTAGGGATTTCAAAAGGTATGATGACAAGGTGTTAAGGATGTTGATCGATCCAGTTTTTAGGCCATTTGATTGGATGCGACAAAATGACATGTAAAAAATTCACCCCTAAAGTACAAGGTTAGAAGCAATGGCTAAGGACTGAAGTGCTTTATCTTGTGCCAAGTCTGGATCAAGAATAGATTGGTCAAGATCATCATATTTTACAATATATATTATCATCATGATATCATTATTGAGTGAGGCATACCCATACTCAACATATAAGCCAATAAACATATATGACGATTAAATAAGTCTCGTCCATTGATGACAGATTGTGGAACCATGCTTGGATGACTATATTAATGATCATAGCCATCATACTTTGTAATCTTGTGTGAATCCTGAAATCAAAGCCTAGGTGGATGCAATTAGATATAGGGTCTTCTACCTCTTCACTTGATAGTATGAGTCTATCCATGTGAATAAATGAGCTGGAGTCGAACATGGTAGACACCATATGATTACCATCCAATGATGTAAGATGTTAATAGATGTGAGAAGAACCACTGATAACGATAATGGCTCTCAAGGTACTGCAATACAAACTATGCAGTCTGAATGAATGAGATGAAGTTGAACACCACATAGCATCTTCTCGTTGAAGGCCAATGATGAAAACCTGTTGCTAAAAGCAAGAAAAATTTCCATTAAGATATGTAAGCTCCAAGTCACCGAAGGGAGTTTCTAAGTCATATTCCTAGATAATGTGCTGATGTCAATAGGAAATGACCCATTGTAGGAGGGCCTTGATGTATCCCTCATCAATGACACGAAATGGGTATCAAGATTTGTGAAAGAAAAATGTGGATGAAAAGCTAGTTCAGGAATGACAGACATGAAAGAAGGCTCAAGATATTGTAGCAGATGTCAACTGAGGGACTTCTCTTGAACATATCAATGAAACTTTATGGAGTTGGTAGCATTGACTCAAAACAAATTATGGAGGATTTTGATATGGTGTGATTAACCAAAGAGGAAAGCATATTTCCCAATGCAACAATCACATAGATGAAGTGAAAGAGTGTCAAGTTCAAGAGTGAATTTCTACCTTTAATAGGTAAAATTCTTTACTTTCCTAATTTCCAAACCATTTCTGGTTAGTACCTCTTTATTTTTGACAAGCTTGAGGACGATAAAATATGCTTGATCTATAATTTCATCCTTTAGATGAATCCTTCTAAGTATATTTAACAAACCATGAGAAGGAGTGGCTCAATACCGTCATGTTCGAAGAGTACAACATTGTTTGATGTTTTTATGAGTCTAACAAAGGTGTAACTCAACTCCTTTTTCATGTTTAGAGAGTTTGAAAAAGAGGTGAAAAAGAAAACTTCAAGAAATTCCTTTTCGTAAATTTAGTCTCTTGGGCCCAAAAAGGTGTAAAAAAATTCCTAGGAGAACTTTTTAGCCATGTTCAACTAAAGTTTCCTTTTTCATAAATAGTCTATCCCAGTCTGGAAAAGGGTTAAAATTATATCAGGTATATGTCTTTTCATTTACTTTAACAAGTTTGAAAATACAGGTGCACAATAATCTTTCATGTTTTGGGAGTCTAAAAAGAGCTGAAAGAGGATTCCTCTTGGAGGAATGAGTGGTATAAAGGGTATCAACTAGTTCTTGACATGATAGAACTACTCAAAACACATAGAGGTTAAGAGGTTGGCTAATCAGACCACTCATTGTAGCAGTTCCCCAGGTAAGGTAAAAAACCAAGTGAAAGCATATAATCGGCCATGCAGATGGTGATGATGGAATGATAAAACCAAGGTTCATCTTGAAGAAAGAGGTAGATAAAAATGACAATCATGAGGGATAGCATGATAATGGTTTCATTTTTACACAGGCTTGAAAAATGGGAAACTATGCTTGAAATTGGTTTTATTTTTACACAAGCTTGAAACAAGGAAAAAAAATATGCTTGAGAATACTTAAAAATAGTTTCTTTTTTCCACAAGCTTAAAATGAGGAAAAACTATGCTTCAGAGTTCTTGAAGATGGTTTCATTTTTACACAATTTTGAAATAGAGAAAAAACTATGTTTGAGAATGGTTTCATTTTTACACAAGTTGGAAACACGTGGAAAATATGCTTGAAAGTGATTTGATTTTTACACAAGCTTGAAACAAAGGAAAATTATGCTTTAGATAAGTTTACATGATCCTAGCGTAATGAATCAATTCTAGGAACATGCCCCTTGTTGTCACCTATCATACCCTCTCGTAATTATGTCACATGGTCCTATTTTTCATCCCTAGTATAGAAGAGGATGGGTGCAATCTTGGTTAGCCAAAGGAAGAGCCGAAGTCCCAAAAGTAAAGGGAAAGTCAAAAATGGAGGGCCAAAGTTCGAAATCTAAAGGAAGAGCTGAAGTTCAAAAGCCAAAGGGAAGGCTGAACATTGAGGCCTGATATCGAAACCTCAGAGTAGAAGGAATATCAGGATATTGGAGGTTGAAACTAAGGGACCTCAGTGGTCTATTCAAAGATGTACCTAAAATGGAATATCAGAGCAGGCAGCAAGAAGGAAGGTATATCAATAGGGGATATCAGAACCTCATAGAGATCTAATTTTGGATCTTAGAGCTTTCAGAGCCTTGGAGAGATCTAATTTTGGAGCCTAGATCTTTTGGAGCCTCAGAGAGATCTAATTTTGGAGCTTAGATCTTTCAGAGCCTCGAAGTTTCTCAACTCCTTAACAATTACAATTCTTTAGAAACACCGAGGTAGTGAGGAAAATATATTTACAAAGGAAATCACATTCGAAACCAAATACCGGGACCCTTCTCTCTCTCCTCAAGACAGGACACACAATGATGGGTGATGGGCCCTCAAGAGTTGATGAGGCAGATGATGTCAGCATGATGTGGCCATACATAAGACACATGGCAGTTAGTTTCGACATTTTTAGGTGGCCTATTGGGGAAAATCTGTGTGACACGTATCACTACTTAGGAGGTGCCACATGGAGATGATGACCTGAGTATGGCTTCATCTCGGATGTTGACATTTTAGAGGGAAGAGATTTTGTAACTCCTGTTTAAATTGTTTTATGGGAAGGTTCCGATCTGATGAGAGGGGCTTCGATGCAGATTGGAACTTTGTCATAAGGACCCAAAATAACCAAGGGAAGAGCGTGATTAAAAGGGAAATAAGCCCCTGATAGGAGCCCGAAGGATTTAGCCCCCAAGCACCAATCCACTAGTCATGACACCCGATTCTATGGTGGAATTGCAATAAGAGGGTTAAGAGAAAAGGGGCTAAGAGCATTAGAATGTTACTATTTCCTAATGTTTATTTTAAATAGAGTTATGATGGACAAATGATCCAATATTGTATCCCCTAAGTGATATACTGATGGTTACATGTAATGGTTCTATAGTGTATAAGAAATAAGAAGTTAAGCACGAAAGGGTTAAAGGCATCGAAATTTTGTATTTTCGTATTTTCATTTTAAATAAAGTTATGATGTGTTTTGGCTCCAAAGTTGCACTATGGAAATGTTAAGAGATGTATTGAGGCTTGAAGTATAGCACATAGGTAATAAAGGGTGGATGGGTTGGCAGCTAGGTCACATGGCACCTTCAACTCCACCACACTCAATGACTGCCATATCCAAAAGGGAAAATTAAATAGTTAGAGAAAGAAAGCGATATAGGAATCGACGCTAGAGATATTTTGCTACATAAATCATGACACCTCATGTTTTTCATGTTTTTTTAATTTTACATTTTCAAAAAAAGAATCAAGTTTGTTATGCAATCATTAGGACAACTAAGCCCCAAGGGTTAGCCCAACTGGTCAAGTCAGTGCCTCGCCGTTCGGGAGGTCACAGGGTCAATTCTCCTGAAATCCCTTGGGGTCAGGTCTGTGATGGCCGAGGGGTAGGATCCTAGAGATCAACTCTAGCTTTACGTGGACGTAGTCAGCATCCACTGACCACGGGTGTCCGCAAACCACACTGAAAAAAAAAAAAAAAAATCATTAGGACAACTAGGCTAATCACATGCTGAGATAGCTGTGTAATTCAGTAGCATAGGAAGATATTTTGTAAGTCGTCCTTATTTTGGTTCTCCCTATAAAGGGGGAGGAAAAGCTCATTACAAAGGTTCCCAAATTCTATTATGAGTGGTTCTGATTTCTATCTTTTCAGTGATTTCAAATTATTTTTTTAAAGAGTGGTTCAAAGTTTTAGTTTAATTTCCCGTTCCCAAGCAGGTAATTGTTCTACAAATTTCACCAGTTTGAGCCAGTGATATGGAATCCATTTTTGAATATTAATGAAGAAGATATGGTGATTCCAAGCATAGGAATGTGTAGTACGTGTTCTTCCTTTGTATGTCACTTCATGTGTGCTTCTCTTCATCAGAAATTGTGTAGGTTGTAGCTGTCGGATTCACTCATAAATAATAGATTTACTTATGTTATTTTGTAGCAGAAAATACCCGTAGGATTGCAGATTTACTATGTTATATTGTAGCAAAAAGTACCTTTGAAATATTGAGTTGGAAACCTCAATATGCGCTCCATAATTTCTGCACTTCATTTCCTTATTATTTCATGATTCTACTTGGATTTACTGCTTAGGATTTTGGATCTGCCCAATCCTTTGTACTGAGTTCCTTCCTTATTTTTCTCCTTCCCATCTTTACTATAATGATAAATTAAGCTGCATTTACTGTGTATAGTCCACCACAATTGAAGATTTACTCTTGGGATGATCTATATTGTTTATGTGTATGTTTGAATAAACCTATGTGAAAGGTATTTGAACCAGATTTAAAATCATTTTAGATTTATCACTTGAGAAACAATGGATTATCTTCAAGAGACACTAAGATTTCCTAGGAACTGACGTCTTCTCAACTCGAGTGTTGTCTCTAGGAGCTACAACATCTTCTGGCATCTTTTCAGAATATTTTCCCTGGGTACGACATTTGTACACCCCTTGGTTAGGTGAACATAAGGGGGTGTGGTTTGAATATCTATCATCTTGGCAACTCCACTGTTTAATTTTTTGTTTCAGCACCCTAGCTTTCGAAAGGTCTCATACTCGTTCTAGCACTTCTCAACAGAAAAATCACCATGTATTCGACCTTGATAAAATCATATCTAGAAGGGTTTGGAAAGATATGATCCCTGTTACTCCAAATTCCACAATCTCTTTTCTTGAAGTTTTGACTTAAAACTCTTATAAGGATAAGATAAATTTCTCCGAGTCCTCTTTCAAATCCTTGGGATATTCAGAAGAACGCTGCCAACTATTTGGCTCATTTCCCTCTAAAGTTAAATCTGAAGAAGCTTCTGTCAGTTTTCCTCCTCTCATATTCCCTACCTTCCTAGAAACTGAAGAAGTCAAATATATCCTCATAAATAGTCCCACTCAAAGCATTTAGTGCTCCATCTTAGCTCCATACCATAATCCATACAACACCTCAACTAGGCCCTGTAGAAAATTTTCTACCACCTCGATTGAAAAACATGGCTATCCTTGGTTTTCTACTTAATAGATATGCTCCACTTAACTTTCCACAACCTGTACATGGGATGACACAATATTAACTTAAAAATATGCTAAGGTTCATTGGAGAGGATGATATTTCAGCCCAAAAATAGATAGAGACTTTCTGTCCATTTGTTGAGAATCTGAATGTAGAACATCTGGATGTAGTACTGAGATTGTTTGTTCATTCCTTGGATGGAGAGGCTAGGAAATGGTTCAAGACTCTGCCAAATTCTTAAATTAATACCTAGGAGGAGATGGAGAATAATTTCATGCAGAAATGGGGCCAGAAAAGGGACTATGGATATATCCTTACATAATTTAATGCAATGAAGGAAAAACATAGTGAATATGTTTCATAATTTATAAGGAGATTTAATAAATTATATAATTGTCTTCTTGCTAAAAGTAAACCTCCACCGAGTCTCGACAAAGTGGTTTTGTGGGAGATTTTGAACCTGAGTTTGGGTTTACGCTCATAGAAAGAATGTCTTGTACTTTGGACCAAATCCTAACAAATTCCCTGGAAGTTGAAGCAAATTTGACCTCCACTGGAAAATGGAAAAGGAAATTTGAATATGGTGACAGGACGAGAGGAAAGACAAAAGCCAATCCTTCAGGCCATGTAAAGGAAAATAAAGAACAAAAGTTAGAGGAGATGAATAAGTTGATAAGGAATTTGTCTAACAAATTGGTAAAACTAGAGTTGGAGAAAAAAAACCCTCCTCGACAAATTCAATCAAATCCTAATAGAAATTTTAACCCCTAGTATAGGAGGCCGCCCTTGCAGCTCTTGCATAGGGAGAGAAAGGATAAACAAGATAATATTCAACCTCCTTTGTATTTAGAAGAGGATCTTAAGGATATGGTTGAAGAAACTATAGAAGTTTAAGAAAATCAGTTCTCTTCTCTCTCAGAGGGGGAAAATGAAGTAGAAGCACTTGAAGGAGAAGGGGATGATATGGATGCCCCAATGGATGATGATGAGATAGAAATTTATAGCAAACAATTTTCTAACTTCATGCAATCCCATTTTCACAGGAAATATGATCTCAAGTCATCTAGGAAAAGGTCCAAGGGGCAAGATCATAATGAATAAACTCTTTATCTGAGTTCTCCTAAGCTAGTAGATAAAGGGAAGAAACCACTAAACTGTAGCTCACCAACCAAAAAGGAATCCTCCAATCCTACCCAAAATGAGCCTAGAGCCTCCAAAGCAGAGAAATTTCCCCCACTAATAAAGCCAATCTACAATGAGAACAAAGAGCTTGTCGAGTCTACTAGAATTCATAAGAATCCATCTACCTTTAGCCTTCAAAAGGAATTAGAGAAGGTCAAAATATCCGTCCCTTTGACTGAATTACTGAAACAACCAAGTTATAAAGCTCAAGTGTCTCAGTTCATTTGTTCACCCACCATTACCCCCATGCAGGACAACCTTAACCTACAATAAGAGAGGCCTATGGTTGTTTTTGGACCCCATGTGGAGGAGCATGACCCTTCCACTCCTCCATTCTTTGTCACCTTGGTAATTCATGACCTGCTACTACATAATTGTACGTCTGACTCAAGAGCATCTCATAACTTAATGCCATTATCTATGATGGAACAAATGGGACTATAGATGACAAAACCATACAAAGATATATACTCCTTTGATTCCAAAAGAGTAAAGTGCTTGGGTATGATCAAGGATCTAGTGGTCAATTTGGCTCAAATCCTAGTAAAGAGCGTAGTAATGGACATTGTAGTTTATGAAATCCTTGCAATATTTGGTATGCTTTTGTCCAAATCACGAAGAATGAAAATTGGGGGGTCCATTAAACTCGACTTAACATATGTGTTGACGGCATTGGAAATCTGTCAATCAAGGGGTCTCCTCGATGTGAAGTCCCAATTATACCTCACACCATTTGGAGTAGGAGCCCCATCTGGAATATCAACCCGATTGCCATATATCTTAAAGATATTCCTTGGCTCTAACTATCAACAAGAGATAGGAGTGAAAATTCTCCTTAGAAAAGAAAGGGGGTGTGCCTAGTGAGTGTTTGATCATATGTGTGTCGAGATTCTTCTACTACAAATAGGTGAGGAAAGAGAGCCTCTAAGAGAGAGGTAGTGTACTACCCAAGAAGAGACACATGTGAACCAGAAGGATCCGTCTAACATCCAATAGAATAGTCCACAGAGGATGTGATGATCATTACAACCAAAAAATGGAAAGGCATGTCTAATATTCCACTGAATAGTCTACAAGGATGGGACAACAATAACAACCATTATACCACATTCTCAATAAGATAAGTACTAAAATAATTGAAATAGTTCAACTATCTTAGCACATGTGAAAGAAAACATGAAGTACAAAAATCTGCAAAATATTCTGACAAACATTCATAATCCATGCATGAGGAACATTATAGTCTTGAAGGCTTCTGTTATTAAGTAAAAATTCCAAGACACATGTATACACTGAACATCGCTAGCTCCAATAGTGGAGCATTGGAGCAACTCCTTATTCCCCAAAATAACTAGCTTATCTCTCTAATCGTTTGTGGGAGGAGCTAATGTGAAAATTACTTTTCTCATACAATGAGGGAGTATATATAACCAAGGGGTGATGCTTCCCCTTTCTTGTGACTCTTTGTGATCCGAATAGAAAGTGACATCTACCCATGGTATTCAGCCACCCATGGTATTTATCCACCCATGGAGTTTACCCATGGTATTGTAAGTGGGGTCCACCCATGGTATTGTAAGTGGCATTCACCCATGGTACTCATCCTCCCATGGTATTTATCCACCCAGGGTATTGTAAGTGATATCTACCCATAGTATTCACTCACTCATGGTATTTACCCACCCATGGAATTTACCTGTTGTATTGTTACTAAAAAAAGGCTATAAGTAATAAGTCACGTTTTGTGAAAGGATAGATTGTCCACCACAATGTAGCTTTTACAATTATCTTCTATTTTAATAAAGATTTTCTTATGACTTTGTTTACTATGTGTTCTCATGTTTTTATGGCATTTCAATTTTCAGATATTGGGGGCCTCCCCCCAAGATATGGATCACTTTGACTACCCTCATGACTATTTGACTTCCTATCACTTTCCAACTTACATGACTCTTTATATTCCATGTGTGTCCTTTAGACTTCCACCTTACAATACATTTTCAATACCATTTACATGATTCACAATGACATTGTGGCATATGACAACTCATGACATGACATCACATAACACTGTTGAAATGGAATTCTTGATGATGTGGTAGTGTCAAGCCACTGCTGCCACTGTGTTCTAAGTGTTTGCTTGAGAATGCTCTTGTTTTCACCTCTGTATGAATTGGTGATAAGTGGTCTTTAATAATATTAAGTTTTGAGTTGTGATCACAAACTGATGTCCATTTGATTTCTTGTGATTGATCAACTTGCATGTTCAACTACAAGAGTGTCTTTCAACATGTTTCCCTCCTACATCTCTTTCTTAATCATCTCGCCCATCATGGTAAGGTACTTGTATCTTTGAATCACTCATGAAAATACAACAATAGTTCAATAAATCCCTAGTTTAAGATGGTGCATATTGATACACTGACTGAGTCAGAACCAGGTGATAGGTCAAGAGAGAGGGCTTACTGACTGTGAAGTTTCGTATTTCAAGTAGCCAGGGGTGAGGCTTAAGCTTTGAAACTGTGCAGTGCACAGTCCAGGTAGGATTGAGGGAAAAAGCTTTGTAGTTTTGAGAGTTAGTGGGGATAGGTTCAGGGGATGGACACTAAGAGGACATACTGTGCAGTTACAGTAGATAAGGGAGGGTTAGCTAATGTGAGACAATATAATTTATAGGCTCAAGGAATGAGCTTGAGGCATATGATTGCACAGTGTGCAGTGAAGGCCATGCTGGGAGGAAGGATTGCAAAATTCTGAAGGTCAAGGGAGGTAGGAACTTCACATTGCATAGTGACAAGGGATAAGGTCACATCTATAGGGATGAAACCACACAGTGCATAGTTCAGGGAGTCTGGGTGAAGCCAAGTTTCTTAGTTAGGAATACTTCTCAGAAATGGATAAGTGTAAAACCAGTTAGATTGATGTGAAAAACGATAAGACTTTGACTGTGATCTCACACTTAGAATACTTAATGACACAACAATATAAATCACCCAGGACAAATGAACAATGCATTTACCTCCATGTGACAACTTTATGACCAGTTACGACAAGTGTGACACTTAAGATATGCTTTGCGACGACCGTGATGACACTTGTGCGATAGTGCTTAAAACTTTTTGAATGAGTTCGACATATGTTTACATGGTTAGAAAAACTCATATTCACAAAGATATACCCTTGAAACCACCATAAAAAGGTTCTACACATTGTGCGACATCCAATCATGCGAAAAGACAATGATTTATCCAACTTGCAAAGGGGAGAAAAAATACTTCAAGAAAGTTCATGGAATGAGTTTTAGTGTTTGCGATGACAAAATGTAAGACCAAAGAACGCTCCAAAATTGAGTGTAAGCCAAAATTTTGTAGGGCATTGTATTAGCTACAACACTTGGCAACACACTGGTATAATTCTAGCTTCTTTGCCGTGGTTAACTTCTTATGTGCAGGGACTTCTTTAGGAAGTATTGATTCATCATGCAGATTAGTTTGGTCTCCCCACTTACCCCATGAATAGACGTGATCCATTTTATGCCTTCTCGGTTGAAAACAACATAAGATTCAACAATATCACAATGTTTTGAGTTGGGAAGGGTAGTGTAGCTTGTAAGATTAAGATTTCCAGAGTATAATTTTTCATCTCTTGTGTTTCTTTGTTACCAGCAGGCTTGGAAAGTACCTCGACGAAGTCACGCGAAAACATAAACATTGCTCCGCTGCCTACGAGCTTGGACAGTACCCCGACAGAGTTTCTTGCTTCACCTCTCTATGCAGGAAGCCTTTCTCTTCTTTCGCATTTATTTATTTTAAAGAGGAATGTGCATTGACACTTATTCATTTTTGGGTGAAAGAGGGATCCTGACTTATTAGGAGCAGAAGAGGTTGTTCCTGCAGAGAAGCATATGTAGACTTCTGATTTAGGTTTTCTCATTTATATTTTTCCCCTTCTCCTCTTCTACTGATTGGAAAACACTAAAACAAAAAATTTAACATAGGCATAAGGTTCCGTGAGTAGACATAGGTTCATGGTTGGACTGAAAATCTCCTTACGGATAGATCATATTTTCCATAGGAAATTCCTTGAACAAAAGATATAACTGACACAAGGAAGGTAGACTGGAGGTTAGCTAAATTTTGAAGTGTCACAAGACTCTTAAGAATTCAGCCACACACATACTAAGAATATAAAATAGGTCAAGACACAACACTTATTCACGTGATGAAAACAAAAGGAGACAATCAACAAGAAATAAAAACAAAATAAACAAAACGAAAGGAAAGACGACAAACAAAAAAGAGACAAAACTAGAAGCCAAGAAAAAGAAAATAAACCAAATAATAATGCAAGAGAAAAGTGAGAAAAAAAAGAGAGACTATAGAGAACAAGTTGGGATGGGTGCAAGAGAAATGCAACTAATCCTACTCCGGACCTAACAACTAGTTCGGGTCACGTATAATGGAATTTCCCATGTAGCCACCATAATCGTTCCCGACCTGCAATCACAAAGATACGATCGATTAAAAGAAATATAAAGAAACGTGCAATATAAAAGATAAGAGATTGAATAATTTTCACAAAAAAATGAAGGTCTTGCATGTGGGCATGAAGATGTGTCACAACCACTACTTTCATCCAATCCACATTTTTACCTCTCCAACGGAAAGCATAATAAAAAAAACCTCGAATACTTCTTGAGAATGCACCTACTTCTGCGTCATCCTACTTAGCAAGCACGAGAAAAGGATGAAACCTATTTATTGCAATGGATCTTTCCGAGTAAGATTGCTCCAACCATTAAGTGGTTGGATCATAAAATTCATGATGATCATCTTGAAAACCCCAAAATATTTGAAAAGATGGATTTTCAATTAGAGTCACGAGACTATAACGAGAACATTGTGAGGGAAAATAGATCTAATCATATTCAACAGTCATGTCGAGATATTGAGGACCTGACATAACCATCAATATAGATTGAAGTGCCTCAATCGTCCGACAAAAATCAAAATAGTGAGATGTTGAACGATGAAGATAGAAGGATGTAAAACAAATGTTATTGGATATACTAGTGGGAAAATGATAATATGAATGACAATCATCAAAGACAAAATATTGATTAGATGAGCTAATTAAAGCATCAAATTCCAAGTTTGTAATAAGAAAAACTAAATCAATTTGGATAGTTTTGTGAATGATCTGAACAATCGAACCAAGTTCCTTGCAAGCCAAATGTGAAAAACCATTTTGTTGTAACTGGTGACAAACTGTGCAAACATAGTAATCATGAAAAGAATTAAAAAGGGATGTCAACACAACAAATACATGAGACCAGTCAGGACATGGTGAATAGAGAAGAACTTGATTCATATGATAACTCATGTATTGATTATTACTTAAGAGGACTTTAGGTGTGATGAAAGGGAATATTTGCAATATAACATTCATGAGAAAAATCGGGAGATGACAATTAAGAGATGAAACTGATAGGCATGATTCCTTCGGCCAAAGATAATCTTTGAAATGATCAACTTTGCAAATCCATGACTCTATTAGAGACACACATTCCAAGCCTGAGTTTGATGTGCGAGATTTTCATGAAGGTGAATGAACTGAAACAAATTCGTGAATCTAGTCAAAAGAAAAATATTGAAAACTTGAAAGATCACACCCGAAATACCAAACATTTTTCAAAAATAATTTTTGATCGAGTGAAACCATGCAAAGAGAAGGAGTGTGCGGGAGAAACCATATTTGACTAGTTCAGGGGGCTAACCAAAGTTGCGAGATCCTTACATAACCATCAATGGAAGTTGAAGTGCCTCGACTCCCTGGTAGGTCCCGAACTTTCCAGGATTGTAAAGTCGCATTTTGAAGATTGAACCAGATCATGCACGGTTTGAGGAGAACTATAACCCATGGTTTCAATAAAGCCAATGCTCACTAGATGACAATCATCTCTGTCACTGTTTTCGCTAGATTTTTCAACTTCAACAGCTAGAAAAATCAAGTTGAAAGATTCTTCTGATCGCAAATTCAAAGATGAATTAATCAGGGAAATTTCATGAGAAAGCTAATTTGAAGGGTTGTCTTCATGCAAGAGAAGAGATGATGAGGGGTGGAAAGAGTACTCAATGATTTGATTGTTTTCATTTTCATCATGAATAATCTAACTGTCTTGTGTCTTTGAGAAGATAACTCATTGGATGAAGAACTTAAAGAGCATGGAGTATCTCTATCGCAAGTAGATTCATCACAGATTGTAGATGTTGGGCATGTGATCCCCCAAGGGTAGTTTTGGGTCATAGCCTAGGCAGAGGATCTGCAGCTGGGTGCGCAAAGGCCTAGTAGTCCACAGCTGAGTCTGTGGACCCCTGCAGCATGGAGTATCTCTATCGCAAGTAGATTCATCACAGATGGTAGATGTTTGGAGCGGGATCCACCAAGGGCAGTTTTGGGTCGTAGTGTAGATAGAGGATCTGCAGCTGAGTGCGCAGAGGCCTAGTAGTCCACAGTTGAGTCCGCGGACCCCTGCAGCTGAGTGCGCAGGGCGAGTCGAGTCTATAACCATCGAGAATAATTAATAAAGAGAGGTTTTCTATCATTATGCATATTTATTTCATGTTTATGCATTTGTTATATTGGGTACGGATTTCACTTCTAATGCTTATATGATGTGTGAATATGTATAAATATATTGGTTAAGTGAACGCAACTAAGAACATCTATTTGTGCGAAGTTAACTAAGATATGCTAATAAGATAAGTAAGATACTTAACCTAGGTTGTGAAATAGTGCATTTCGCTACCCTAGTAGCACGAAAGGAATCCAGCGCGTGGGTAGGGTTGCGCGGAAGCCGAGTGTAACGTTTCGCGAAGGTAATGAAGGGTAGAATAGAGCACAAAGAAACCTGTGGGAAGTCAAGTATAGTTGGAATAAACCGACATCACAACCATCTCAAGGGTGTGGAAACTTGGTTCCAGCATCCACCCATACTGCTTCAAGTGAGACTTCTGTCCACACTCCGCGGGCTGATGCTGAAAGGGCCAGCAGTGTAGAGATTTGTTTGGCTAACTAACGCTAAACTTGGGTCGGGCCCCCTCAAGCCAACAAATGGTTTCATTGCTGGGTCTGGAATCTGCATAAGAGATGTGTTATGTCGTATAATTGGAATCCAACTAAGAAAGAAATCGAAGGATGGTTGGACAGAAGAATTCACGAATTCGCGACACAGGAAAATAGAAATTCATGACTGTCAAAATAATAGTGGTTAGATAGCTACATGTATACAGAGAACCACAAAATATTTTTCGCATCCTTCTCTACTAAGCTATAGGAGTGGATCACGAAGTTAGCAGATATCCAAGGAAGCTGGAAACTTGAGGGTCCTATTGTGTGGACCCCAAAGCTAGTGCGAAGATTGGAAGCATCGGAGGATATTATTGTGCGCGTTGTCGATCATTGGCTCGATAGCATTATAGGAGGATTTATTACTGTGTTCGCAGTTAACATCTCAGTTAGCTACAGTGAGGCAGAGCAACGCTTTCTCAAGGGACCCCGAGGTAAGTACGTAAAGTCTTTGAATACTTGGATTAAAATGTTGTTGTGCGAAAAGTGGGTTATTTTGTTACCTTGATGTTTGGGGCTACGCGAAGTGGAAAGCTTTATAGGAACAAAGGAAATAAGGGTCCAAAAAATAGCCCCTTGATTTCACCTCCACGAGGGGATGAGGAAGAGCTTGTGAAGGTCTCTTCGTGGAGTGCTATTCATCTGATAAGACAAAGAATTCCATGAATACCACCTCCACCCACACCACCACTGGCTTCACCTCCATCACTTCCATCTTCACCTGTACCACCTTCACCACCAACATGATTCAGTATGGCAAGCACAGTGAAGTTGCCTTTGTTCAAAGGCTTGGGAAATGAGGATCCAGACCAATTCTGGTTCGTAGTGAAGGCTGTATGGGAAGCTCAAGGTGTTACAGATGACCATATAAAGAAAGAAACACTGGTTAGTGCCCTGCAGGATCGCGCGCTGACCTGGTATATTAAGTACTCCAATGATAACCCAAATGCAAGAGTAGCAGACATCGAAGCAGCACTGAATAGGGAATTTAGCAGGCCTAAATTTGAAGCGCAGTCAATTATTGGATTCAAAGAAATCATGATGCTACCAGACGAGATGCCTTGGCATCTAGTTTAGAGGCTAAAATGTATGATTCACGGAGCAAACATGAATCTGACAGATGGACAACATCGCGAGTGGTTTGTAGCTTTGCTACTACCACACTTGAGGAGTGTGCTATCGCAGCAGAAGATAACAACTCAGGCAGAGGCCCTAGATATTTCCATGAGACTACATGAGACCCTGATGCAAGATCCTAATATGGGAGTTCAACAGATTCATGCGCAGCTGAAGAAAATCTGCCTTGAGATGCAAAGCTTGAAGCAGGATAGGACGGTTCGACCAGAAGTGCATGAAGAAGTATGGTGCGTGAAATGCAAGAGTCAAGGTCATGACAAAGACCACTGCTCGGTCTTTACAAATTACCCTGTAGGAGGAGGACCAATGCCTTTAAGGCCGTAAGCGCAAGCAGGACCTAGCGTGATGCCTGCTTTCTGGTGCGCTATCTGTCAAGTAGCTGGAAAACATGCCAAGAATAACTGTCACTTGTTACAGAAGTATACACAAACTCTGCAACAATTGTTGTGTAACTTTTGTAGGTCAGTGGGAAATGACGAGTGTACTTGTAGGAGCTATGAATTGAGATGGATAGAACGCCTGCATATAGAGTTCAGGCTGAAATGCGGCCTCTTGACCAGAATGCAGGAATGGTGCAGACAAGATTTTAGGGGTGCGGAAGAGGCCGAGGCGGAGGAGGACCTAGTAGAGGTTGCGAACAATTGATTTGCTACAATTGCGGAGGGCCAGGACATTATGCCCACGATTGCACTAATCCAATGCATCCGTTGTGCAAGTATTGTACGTTGTTTTATCATGAAACAAAATATTGTCCTATGCTGATAGCTAGGATATGTGACAAAGGAGCACTACGACCTCCCCCGACTCAAAACCTACAGATGATGAGGTCTTATCCGTGCGAGGAATATTCGAATGTAAATATAATTCTCTGAAATGGAATCACAATGGGAGATGACAAGGGGAAACAACCAGAAGACAGTACCTGGGTTCACAAGCCCCCGACGAAGGAAGCTAACTTTGATTTGGAGCGTGTTCGGGAAACCTTCATGGAAGCTAAGAAGAGCTTCACTGAGGCCTCCACTTCCGGAAGCAAAGATCAGCCTCAGCCAGAAATGGATCCCTCCATGCTCACAACCTTCCTAGAAAACTGTATGAAGTTACTACGTGACAGTAAGGCTGTGAAAGGGTTACAGGAACTCAACAACAGATGTGCTGGGACCACGCTAGGAGAAATGCGCATAGTTCGGAAGATCAGAAAACATAAAACAAGGATGGGTTGTGAAATGAGACTGAGCACCTAGATCGAAGAATACAAGATGGATCAAGTCATTATGGATTTGGGATCAGATGCGAATGTTCTACCAAAGCATACATGGGAGCGAATGGGAAGACCTATGCTACAGTGGTCTTGAATTTAGGTGAGAATGGAAAACCAACACAAAATCATACCCATGGGGCGATTGTAGGGAATAACTGTGGATATTGAGGGAGTGAGCACGCTGACAGATTTTGAAGTGATAGAGATTGTTGATGACAACAATCCCTACTCGGCGCTCCCGAGAATTGACTAGGCCACTGATATGATTGGGGTAATAAATCTTAAGAAGTAGAAGGTGATCTTTGAGAAGAAGTCACTGCGCGTGATAATACCCCTGGATCCTGCTGAGGGATCTCGCTGTACGGAACCGGTCTACGACTATGAGAGTGATGATGATCTGGACTGCATCTACAGGATAACAATGCGAGACCAAGACTGGGTGAATCCCACCGCGGATGGACGGATTACATGGGAACGCGAGAGTTCTTGTACTTTGGATTCTGATGAAGAAGTAGAAGGATGGAAAAATAGGTTACATGAAATAACTACATTGAATTGCAACATGATGACCCGGTCGCTGCGCTGCATGTCGACAAAATTAAGATATCTGCCTACTTATGATGGTCTAAATGAGGTAGATACCTTCTTGGATGCATTTGAAATGGAGGTGCCAAAAATGCAACGCTTCCAGGCCTTGGACTGGGTACTTCATGCTACGCCTGCAAGATGGTGGGGTACGCACAAAGGAAGCTTTGATGATTAGAGTGAATGTAGGAGAATGATGCGAACGCAATTTGGGAAACCAAAGGTGCAACTGAAAGAGAAGTATGATGGACAGGATGATCCATGAGCACATCTGGACAAGTGGACGCAGGCCTATGAAGAAAAGCCCCAACCTGAGCAGGTGCATCTGTACTCCGTGCTAAAGTACCTGGTCAATAAGCCTGTGTTGGGGGGCGAATTTACAGATGGCTTTTATTGTTCCAAGAATATGATTTTGAAGTTGTTGTGAACCTTGGACAATTGAACGCGGGACCAGATCACCTGTCACGCATCGAGACAGGGGAGGAACCTACTAGTTTGGAGCAAGGATTATCTAACACACAACTCTTTGTTGTGCATGTCGCGGATGGACATTTCGAAGATATAATACACTTTCTAAAAACTAGAACTGTGCCGAAAGGATACTCTATCCAGCAGAAAAAGGAATTAGTGGTATGCATGGCAGATTTCTTTGTCATTGCTAGGCATCTATATAAGAGGGTGAATGATGAAATACTGTGAAGGTATGTACCTGAGTTTGAACAAAGAAACATCCTCGCAGACGCTCATGGGGGCACCGGGGGAAGACATTATGTAGGAAGAGCATCTACGTAGAAGAGTCTATGTGCTGAGTTGTGGTGGCTAACCCTTCAATAGGATTGAAAAGCATATTGCAAGGCGTGTGATGTATGTTAAAGACAGGCATGCCATCACGGAGGGATGAAATGCCTTTGAATCCACAAATGACATTGCAACTATTCGAAAAGTGGGCAATACCTTTTGTAGGATCTATTAAACCTCAAGGAAAGATAGGCATGAGGTATATTATCATTGCGGTACACATTTCCTGAACGAGACGATCAATGCACTAATGAAGGAATTTCAGGTGTATCATCAAAAGAGTACACCTTATCGCCCATAGGCTAACGAGATAGTGGAGGCATTCAAAAAAGTGCTTGAAAACACACTGACCAAGGTATGCAATGCATAATGAAGTGATTGGGACCTATGCATACCTACAGTGTTATGGGCTTATCAGACGACATGCAAGAAACTGATGGGATAGACACCTTTTAGGCTTGTCTATGGAGTGGAAGCTGTAATGCCTATGGAATACATCGTGCCTAGTCTATGCATAGTAGCGCTCATAGGTATGACGGATCACAGAGCTCTGGAGGAGAGGCTTGCACAGTTGGATGAGCTTGAAGAAGAATGATTTTTGGATGGATTTCACCAGTAGGTCCAAAAGCAACGTGAAAAGGCATGGCACGACCGACACATCAAGTTGCGCATATTTAAGGTAAATGATCTAGTCCTGTTGAATGATAGTAAGTTTGATAAATTCCCTGAAAAGTTCAGGATGCACTGGTTAGGGCCATATATTATTAAGGAGATTATTGAGGCGCTATACAGTTGGTCAAGTTAAATGGAGAACCCTTCCCAGGAATGGTGAATGGCAGTCAGTTGAAGCCATAAACAGGTGGCCCAACCATCTGACTAGCTGACAGAAGCACAATCTTAGTGCCCTAGGCAGCCAACAGGGGGTGCGGGACTATAAACTACACTGCCTGGGAGCTGCGTGATGTCAGGACTGCGCGTAGTAGAGAACTGTCACAGGGTCCACGATAGGGCGAAGATAGCTGCGATTGCGCGCAGGTCTGCTAGAAAGTGACCGTTAAAGTCACTATTCACGATTTGATTGTTGGTTTGAGGCCAAATGGAGTGGGCAACATACTTTTGAGGCAAACTTTATGGGTTAGATTCTTGAAAATCTACCGCCAATCTAGCATTAATGGACCAAATGTGGGGGGAATGGTCGAATTCAAATTCAAAAGGTGCTCAAGGAATAGGTGGATGCTGCTCAACATAAGGAAGCAGTCTTAAAAGTGTGCCTAGAGCCATGGATTGATGAGGCATATACAATTACAACCTCCATTGAAGCAAAGCTTGTGCAACTGCAAGCAAGTCAACAGAGGATTCAGGGTAGCAGTTCAACAACAAGGGTCACTGAACAACGCATGGAGGAAGTTCAGCAGGCAGCTGCCCAGTGCGCTACCGAAGTTGCAGTGATCCAAGTAGATCTGGGAGGTCTTCAGGCCAAGATCTCCACACCTACAGAGTGACTCAAGGGTGAGTCACGATGTTTGTGTTGGGGGCCTGTTGGGCATAGGATCCCCCAAGGGTAGTTTTGGGGCTTAGAGCCCAGATTTTGGTCGAATTTTGTAATTCTAATGTAAAGACTCTGCATTTTGTGGGCGCGGATCACGTAGTTATTAAAGAGTCATAGGGTTGTTCGCCCTTATTTTGATAATGTAATGTTGGCTGTAGAAGATCTACCCATGGTCTGCGGACCATGGGATTATATAAATAGAGCAAAGCTCTGAGTAGTCAAAGGCATCTAATACAATATGGAAAATCAATGACGAAGATGTTAGAGAGTTAGCTCTAAAGTTTAAGTCTAAGTTTTGGGTCATAGCGTAGGTAGAGGCTCTACAGCTGAGTGTGCATAGGCCTAGTAGTTTGCAGCTGAGTGCGCGGACCCCTACAGCTGAGTGTGTAGGGCGAGTCGAGTCTATAACTATCTGGAATCATTAATAAAGAGAAGTTTTCTATCATTCTGCGTATTTATTTCAAGTTTATGCATCTATTATATTGGCTACAAATTTGATTTCTAATGCTTATATGATGCGCGAATGTGTATAAATATATTGGTTAAGTGAACGCAAGTAAGAACATTTATTTGCACAAAGTTAACTAAGATCTGCTAATAAGATAAGTAAGATACTTAACCTAGATTGGGAAATAGCGTAGTTTTCTACCCTAGCAGTGCGAAAGGATTCCAACCCCTGGGTAGGGCTGCGTGGAAGCCGAGTGTAACATTTCGCGTAGGTACTGAATGGTATAATAGAGCATGAAGCAACCTGCGCGAAGGCAGGTATAATTAGAATAAATTGACATCACAACCATCTCAAGGGTGCGGAAACTTGGTTCTAGCATCCCCCCATACTACTTCGGGTGAGACTTCAATCTGTGCTCTGCAGGTTGATGCTGAAAGGGCTAGTAGTGTAGGGATTTATTTGGCTAACTAATGTTGAACCTAGGTTAGGTCCCCTCAAGCCAACAATAGAGCACAAGGGATAGAAAGATGAAGAGGAAGTTTTGATAAACACATCTTCTTTGATCAAATCAAATTCTGGATCTAAAGTAAAATATTCATGAGAAACCAAAATATCAGTTGATGCACTTGGGAAATTATGATCACATACATCAGCAAAGTCATCATCATTGGGATGATTTTTGCCTGAGGCTACATATTGATCGAAAGAATTGATCACATTTGATTCACTATCGAGATTAGTATATTGAGAATCATCAAAGAATGGAAGCACATTATTTTGACATGGAGGATTTTGAAAAAGAGACAAAATATTGAAAGCATCTTCACCTTCCTACTCCTCTACCTATGTAATGTGACTTCCTTGTATCTGATCACAATTTGAACCAACAACGCGAAAATCAAGAGAGTGTGCAAGACTAGCTGGTGGAGAAGAATGATCAGGCAGATCATAGTACAAAGAGTCATGGCATGTAGATGATAAAGGATCATAGAAATATAGATTAGAATGGAGGCTAGAGTTATAAATGATAAAATAATTTTTCAAAATGGGGAAGTAAGTCTCCCCCATGGGTTTCATCAGCCATTCTAGGATTTCCTCCATTGAATCTCAGTCATGAGAAACATAAGAAGAATGAGAAGATGGATTAGGAATTTTATTTGAATATTTTTTAACTTTATTATCATTGCAAGGGGGCACCTGCAGGTTTTAACCCCATACATAAATTACCTGCATACGAATTCTAAAACACAGAAAATAAACAATGCAAGAGCATAACACATAAAACACATATACACAGACATTTTCCCCTGTATCCCAAAACCGGGACTACCAGCTTGATTTTTCATTATGTTCCTTTCAATGTTACAATACATATTTATACATGCCGAAGCATCCAATACCATGGACCGAAAACCATCATGTCAAAAAACATGGACCGAAAACCATCGCGTCCAAAACCATGTGTGAAAAACATGCACAAAACCATAGTTAGGTCCGCCCAACCTAATGTAGGGTCCAAAAACAAAATTTTTTGGGGTGCTGCCCCGAACCCCATAGAGTGGGGTTACCTGCACCCCTCAAACCCCCTGTGACTCCCCCCGCTACGCAATCGGCGCAGCGAAGGGGGGGCTCTTCCCCCCTTCTAACCCCCTCGTTAACTATGTGGGCTAGTCGTGGAAAGAATATAACACAACCCAACATTCTCCCACTTGTTGTTTTCTTTCCACAGGGGGCCACAAGAGAGCTTATTCATTTTTCCAGCCCTGAAATGCCCATTGTCTCTCTACACCAAGAGAACTTCTTACAGCTCATAGATTTTGTCAATGCATCTGCAGTATTCTTCAAAGTCTCCAACTTTACCAACAACACCTTTTTGTATTCTATCATATCCCTCACAAAGTGATATTGAACATTAATGTGCTTTGTCTTTGAATGATATGAAAGGTCCTTTGACAAGAAAATTGCACTTTGGCTGTCACAATCTATCCTTATAGCTTCCTGTACTAACCCTATACTTGAACACAATCTCTGTAACCAAACTGCTTCCTTGCTTGCATGAGTGGCTGCCATGTATTCTGCCTTTGTAGTTGATAGTGCCACTACAAATTGTTTCTTACTCATCAAACTGACTGCACCTCCAAATAGGTTAAACACATACCCACTTGTAGATCTTCTCTGATCTAGATCTCCAACCTAGTCTACATCAACAAAACCACGAATATCCAACACTCTATCCAATCCTTGTCTTCCTTGGTAGCACAAACCATAATCAATAGTGCCACGCAAATACCTGAAAACCCGCTTCACTGCTGTCGAGTGATCCTTCCTTGGTTTTGACATAAACCTACTCAATACTCCCACTGCATGTGCAATGTCTGGTCTAGTACAAACCATCACATACACTAGGCTACCGACTACACTTGCATATGGAACATGGGACATGCCCTCTTCTCTTCTTGTGTCTTGGGAAATTGTTCAACAGATAACTTTACACCTACAGGAATAGGAACCTTCACCGGTTTACTATCCTGCATATTAAAACTCTGCAATATTGTCTTGACATACTTCCTCTGGTTTATCCAGAGCTTCCTTTTTGTCCAATCTCTTTTAATTTCCACGCCCAAAATATAGTTTTCAGCACCAAGATCTTTCATGTCGAATTTAGAGGACAAATGGGTTTTCAAATCCTGGATAATTTCTTTGTCATTTCCAACCAGCAACATATCATCCACATACAAGACTATATAAATAACACGGTCACCAATTAATTTAAAATATAGATAATGATCTACTTTGCTTCTAGTGAAGCCAAGTCCCCATATAAATGTATCAAGTTTTTGATACCACATCCTTGGTGACTATTTTAACCCATACAAAGACTTCTTTAACTTGCATACCAGTTCTTTCTTACCCTTCACCGCAAAGCCTTTAGGTTGCTTCATGTAGATCTCCTCTTCCAAATCCCTGTGAAGAAATGTTGTCTTCACATCCATCTGTTCTACCTCAAAATCAAAAGTAGTAGCAACA
>APFE030516223.1:85001-107887 GCA_000404065.3 Pinus taeda | reverse complement strand
AAAAATTAATAAAATTAATAGTTGATTTTTATTTTATTTTTTATTTTAACCAAGCTAAAATGTTTAACATACATTAAATTACAACCTCCATTTATACTCTTGATCCACCAAACCCCGAGAGGGATCAAATATTTTTTCACTCTATGCTAGTTTGCATATCACGATATTTGATACCTCTCAGGGGTTAGTAGATCAGAGTAAAGATGGATCTATGCTGGTTTAATTCCCCCATTTAAATAGGCTACATTCCAGGTGAATACCATGGGTCAATACCATGTGCCATTTTTATTTTTATTAATACTAATATTAGGGTTAATAATGTTTTTTTGCATGATATTAATAACAATCTAGTCCATGGTATTTGTCCCATAGTATTTTACCCATAGGTTTCACCTAAATATAACACATTTTTGGATTGTTCGTAAATATAAGGTGACTTATGGAGTAAATATAAAAAAATGTTTTATTTGTTTACCACACCTCTCATTTATTTATATTTTTATTAATTTACCATACCTCTTTTACAAATATGGTATTTGGCCCATAGGATTCACTTAAATAAAACCTTTTTCTTGACCCTTCATAAATAGAATGAATGTTATGGACTAAATATAAAAAGAGCTTTTATTTATTTACCATACATCTAGTTTATTTATATTTTTATTTATTTACCATACCTTTTGAGTAAGTATAAAAAGGTGTTTCATTTATTTACCATACCTCCACTTTACTTATATTTTTATTTGTTTACACCCTTGCATGTATATAAGGTGATTTATGGAGTAAATATAAAATTTTTTTATTTATTTACCATACCTCTCATTTATTTATATTTTTATTAATTTACCATACATCTTTTATAAATATGGTATTTGGCCCATAGGATTCACTTAAATAAAACCTATTCTTGAAAATGGGTGAATGGATTCACTTAAATAAAACCTATTCTTGAAAATGGGTGAATGGAAGGTTGTAACTCCTAATTTCAAGGGCTAGATTTACCTTTTTTACCCTCTCCCTTAAAATAAGGTGGGCTACTTGGGCGAACATTCACCTCTAAAATTTTCTATGCCTTTGTCTCAAAAACCCTCATTGCACAAAAATCTCTAAAACTTATAGTAGAAAGGGAGAATTTCCTTTCCAAATTTGAAAAGTTGTATTGAAGACTATGAGGGGTGGATTTAACCATAGAAATCCAACAACCAAGAAGAATAAGGGAGAAAAAGGAAAGTAGGCATTCACAAAAAAAAAAATAGCTAACCCTAATCGTAGAAATCAAACCATAGTGATGAAAATAGGTTTTCCAAGGGGTATTTGATCTCATCCAATTTATATCCAAGGCCTAGAAGATGTAATAGAAGGGTAAGAGGAAAACATTTGGTCTTAGGGATAACAAAAATCCTAGAATTCAAAAACCCTGGAGCTATAACAAAAACCATGGAATTCAAATGAGGAACATCAAAAGGGAGGTAATTATACATTTCTCCTTGCCCCTTTTGTACAAAAAGCCTATAAATGTTTTCAGTTTTTCAATAGTAAATCCTATAGTAATTTTTGATATAAGTTTGAGAATCAAAGGAGGATGAAGTATGGATGTTTCTTTTGAATTGAACATGATAAGAAGTGGAATTGCAAAATTTTTGAGTTGGCATAAAATTTTCCCTCTTCTAAGAAACAAGCAAACTATTCTTTTTACCTTTGTCTCAAAAACCCTCATTGCACAAAAATCTTTAAAACTTATAGTAGAAAGGGAGAATTTCCTTTCCAAATTTGAAAAGTTGTATTGAAGACTGTGAGGGGTGGATTTAACCATAGATATCCAACAACCAAGAAGAATATGGGAGAAAAGGGAAAGAAGGCATTCACAAAAAAAATAGCTAACCCTAATCATAGAAATCAAACCATAGTGATGAAAATAGGTTTTCCAAGGGGTATTTGATCTCATCCAATTTATATCCAAGGCCTAGAAGATGTAATAGAAGGGTAGGAGGAAAACATTAGGTCATAGGGATAATTATTGTCAATTTTTGATGGAGTTTTCGAGGTGCTACAGGATGTTACTAGTCTGCTACAAGATGTTATAAGATGGCTTTTACTGCTACAAGATTGCATTAGAGAGTGTTTTAATGGTTCCAAAGGTGTCCAAATGGTGGAAAACTATATCAAGAGGTTTGGAAAGGGTGTGGAAGACCTTGCCAAACCTAAAACTCTTTAGGATCCCATCTTGCACAAAGGAAAAAAGATAGAGTAATGGTCTCTAGAAAAACTGTGATTTTTTTGTGCACAAATAGTTTTGGAAAAAAGAGTGAAAATGGAATGAAGGTGTCAAGGGAGAAGGTGTGAATGCCATGGCGATGATGCCACTTTTCCATACAAGCCAACAGAGTTTTCCTACTAAGAGAAAAGCTTTGTCTTTATGCTTGAAATACCGCTAAACAAATGCATGAAAAGAATAGTTATATTTTTGTGCTTTTCCTTGTAGAACCTAGAACCAAGCTTCCTAAGAGAAAGGAATGAGAAATGTACATGAGAGGGGCCACTAGGGCCATGAATGAGGCACAATTAGGTCACTAAGTTGCTCAAAGGATGAACAACATTTTCAATAGGTGGGTTATGATGGGTCTCCAAATTAGATACAAATTATGTCCCATCTAACCATCCTTTAACACATGTTTTTTTGCATTTGATAACATATTTTTGAGTTATAATCTATTCATTAGGAAGGTTTAGAGATAAATTCATATTATGTACCTAATATTATTTATTTTTGTAGAATATTGAGAGAATATTGAGTAAATTCTATAGGAGAGAATTTAGGGACTTGTTCCGTACCACAAGATGCTACAATATGGGTGAATAAATGAATAAAATATAATGAAATTATTGACATATTATGGAGCTCCACTAATTGAGAAAATCTAGGAATGTGTTCCCTGTCATTAAATGAAGATTTCTAGGTTGGTAACCAGATCCACTTTTTGAGGGATTTAAGAAGGGAAAATTGCCTCTTTTCAAGGAGGATGCTTTCCCATCTATTTTTATAAGTACCAATTTGAATTTTCCTCTAGGGGTATGTATTTATTAGTCTTATTGTGGAGAAAAAATGTTATTTAGCAACTCTACACTTGGACTAATTCAAATAAAGAAGTTTGGTATTATTTTTAGCTTCTAAAGCTTGGTTTGCTTCATAGGAATCTGAGTATCCTTGGGCATGGCCATCCCATGAGCCTCATAACCGTATTGTACAATTTATTTATCTTCTTTGAATGATTTCACTTGCATATTCTATTCTTGTTTTTCATATTTCTACATTTAGTATTCATGTTTTGTTTGTTGTAGGTTATATTGGTTAAATAATTGAAGTGAGCTAATTTTTAGGTTATTTATGAAGTCACAAGAATGATTCATTTTTGGAAAAACCTTTCAAAGTCATATCCATGATTGATCTACTTGAATTAGTTTACTAGTTCACAATTTTGGAATTTCTGGAAGTATCTTATAACAAAATAGTAGTAATTTTCTGCTAATTTTGAGCACGTGTTAATGTGATTCTTTCAAGTTAATTCCACTTGTATTGGAGCTTAAAAAAATTCTAAATTAATTAAAAAAATTACCCCACAACATTTTCACTTGATCAACCTAGGCATTTGGGCACTTACATCAACTTACTAGTTCATTGCTCTGAAATTTATGGTTTCTAGTAGTAATTCACTATTATTATTTAACACATGTTAATGAGGCTCTTTTGATTTGATTCCACTTGTATTTATTCCTAAAGATATTCTAATTAATAAAAAATATTTCCCATAGAATTTTCACTAATAGTTAGGAATTTTATAGGTTAACTAGCTCACTAATTCTTGAATTTATGGTTTTTAGAGTAGTAATTTTAAATTATTTTTTAGCACATGTTAACAAGGGTAGTTTTGAGTGATTCCACTTGTATTTGAGTCCTAGGAAATCCTACTTATTAAAAAGAAATGTTCTATCTAATTTTCATTTTACTTTCTTGGGAATTCAACAGGTTAACTTGAGAAATAACAATCTCGTAGCAATACTATAGCAATTTTTTTCGAGATATTCCTTTCCCATGTTCACTCCAAATTGATGGTAGATTTAAATTTATAGCCTATGATTGCTCTAAGACCACTTTGGTCATGTTGGTGGAATATTTTGGTAGGTTAATGACCTAAGTTCTTCTTGAGGTTCCAACAAAATATACCGCCGTAGTCTAGCTTTTTGCCGACATTTTCACTTCCTTTCTCAAAGGAGCGTCTCAGCTGAGGTGAGCCAAAACAACGTGAAAATGGAGGGATATACATTGATATCCAAATATCAACTGTGCTATCAAGATTTAACCTTTACAGAACTATATGATAAGTAAAACAATGATTCATTTTAGAAGGAAATCTGAACATTACTTGCATAAAGAAACTGAAAATTTAAAGGGGTCATACATTTGGTGCATAAACATAACATTAACACAAGTTTTTCCCAAATTCCATTTTATTAATAGCACCAACCGTTACAACAAAAATTATGCATGTGAGTAGGACTCTCTCTTAAAAAAATATTACATCAAGTTTTAATGACACAAATACATTAGAGGAAATTTCAGCCAAAAAGTGTCCTCCTAATGAAAAATAATAAAATAATAGGAAAATAATAAAATAAAAGTTATGAATTTTGGAGGGAAAAGCAGAAAACTGTTTTTAATAGTATTTTTGGCTCATCTCCTTATAGGTTTACACAAATTTCAAGTGTAGACACTCATTGATTGCAAAATGAAATTCCACATCTGACAAGTACCTATTATGCATACTTCAAAGAAGACACATAATGATTAAAATTGAAGATACATTTAAAATTTATGTTGAACACAATTTTTAATTTATATTCTATTTTTATCAATGTGGGTCTTCTCATAAGTATGTAAAATGGGTACTCATTGCATGTGGAATTTAATTATGCATCCAACAAGTGCCTACACTTGAAATTTGAGTAAACCTATAAGGAGATAAGCCAAAAAATAAAATTAAAAAGTGTAGTTTTTTTTTTTTAATTTTCCTTCCAAATATTTACATGTACCTATTTTTAAATTTAAAGGATTTTGATTGGTTTACATATTATGTAAGTTACAATTTCATGGGCACTTTTAGGCGAAAATTTCCTCTAATGCTAGATCTTCTGTGTAGACATAGAAACCACAACACAAAAACTCAGATTATCAAATAGACCTAATCTATATGAAAATATAGCTCTCTATTATGTCCTCTTCTATTTTTCTTTAAAGGCATGCTCACTTGATTTGGTCCTCTTTGGTAGTTTCTTGATCCTGGCTTGATTCGGTCCATTTTGACAAAATCTTGGAACTGTTTCTGTTTCTCCTGAAAATTCCTTCAAAACTAGTCCCATGCTATTGTTTATTGTATTTTCAAAAAAATAAGGAAACAATAGGCCCTAAACAAAATCCATTGACTCGTCCTTGAGTTAATGCACTGCTAATACATATGGATCTTGGGTCATCGATGCTTCACTGACTGAAATTGTTTCTCCCTTGAATGAAGGATCCAACTCTAGAACTAAGTGCAAGACATTGTCCTTGAAGGCGGTGTATGTAGAAACATCATCATTCTAGTTGTTCAAGATTACAAAAACCTCTGCCGCAAATGTTGCAGTCATGTTGGCAGTGAACTCAGTGGATTGCGACTGGAGGAGTTGTTGTAGTTGATTATCCACACTAGTTGCAAGGACACTTAATGTAAGGCATTGGTGCTGCACTTCTGGGTGGATGTCTTGGAGAAATCGCTTAGTGACCTGGGAGGCATATTTAAGCTGATTAATCTATTTCTCAAGTGTAGAAGTTTGTTCCCAAAATGATTCCTTCTAATCTAGGTTAGAAGTGGTCATGGTCTATGCAAACAACTACTTAACATTCTCTCTGATCCGATAAATAGGTTGATTCTTCTTGGAGAGGACACCACTCCAGTCATAGACCTGACTAAAATTATATTTGGAATCCTGCATTAGGCGAGGGATAGTTTCTTTGAAAGTTGATGCAACAAAAAATTGTTGAGAGACATGTGCTTGACACTACGAGGATGGATCTGGGACTGTGTGAGAAAGAGTAGTTACAGTGATTTGTAACTTTTGGATTTTTACAACGATTTTGATACATGTTGCTTCAATATATTCATAAGAATCGGTAGGGGATTATGCAACAATATCTTCTGGTGGCTCATCAAGATATGCAGCAACAGTCAGCCACATGTTCTTGAATTTGATGCCTAGTTCAGATAGCTACTGCTCCAACTGAACTTTATCCATATGTAATTGGTCACACTCACTTGTGACTAGGTTAAGTTTTTGTTGGTATTGATCACAAGCTATTTGTAAGGTCGGTACATTGAGATTCCATTTGAACAAGGATGTCTTCATTTTGTGTTGCAGAAGCATGAATAAACTAGAAGATATGTGAGGTAGGCCATGTGCTAAGGGAATCTAGCAAGAGTGTGTACTTTGGTGGAAAGTTGGCCTACAAAGGTTGCCCACTGGCAATTGATTTTTTTGATTGACCCTAGGGAGAAGATTCTCGCTCCTGGTCATGCTCCATAGATATCTCCTAACGAAGTTGACATAAAACTGGTTGTGGAATAAAGTGAATAGTATCGTGTTGTTGAGTAACAAAGGAAATGACTTGGAAACAATGTTAAGGATCACTGAGGAAAGTGGTGACCTATTCGACAGAAAGGATTGAACTGAGTGAGGAAGAAGGGTCAATGAATTCAAAAACAATTGGTTTAGAAACTAGTAGTGTTGAAGAGGAAGGAATCACAATGGATGTAGGCAAGATAGGGTAAGTAACAACTACTTGTTCAGTACCCATATCAGTAGGAACATTCAACCCTTCAACAAAATTAGTCCAGTCATATATAGTTTCTTCAGAAGTCCTGGATGAGACAATGGAAGTGGAATGCAAAGAAGTGGGATGCTCCTCATGAATTGGCATAACATCTATTGTATTCATGGGTGGCTCATTCGTCAGGTCAATAACAATATCTAGATTGGAGGTAGGCTGGAAGGGTGACATGGGAGTGGAAGTTCTCACTGGTGGAAATGTAAACAGAATAGTGGGTGGTGTAGACACTGGTGTAACAAAATGAATAGTTGTAGCTTGATGAACCAAAGATCCTGCCTATGACAAAGTAGTATAGGATGATGAAATTTTCTCATGTGTTTTCTTTAGTAAGGGCTGCATATATTCTTTTGTAGTATTGGGATACTTGTGAGAGGAAGAAAGAACATATTCAGAGGAATATTTAGGGTGCATAGTGTCGAAAGAATGTAGGTCTTCGCCATCCTGCTTCCATGCAATTATCCCTATCCATGAGAGGACCTCACTATGAAATGCATTCTCACTAAGATAGAAGGGAAGCTTGCACATGGAAAAAGTTTCCTGATGTACATTTAGTGTCAAACAATGATTGTGGTCAATCCCAAACTAGATTTGGTACACATATTAGTCTACAAGCGAAATAGGTATTCTAGAAACATTGTGAGCAACATTGATCATCTTGTTGTACCAGTTCCCAAAGGAAAGGTCATTAAAATCATGATTGGTGGTGTCCTCAGTAATTTTCCACGGAGAATATGCATAAGAAAATGACTCATTTTGACGAACAGATGTTAATTCTCTTCCACCGGGTGGACACCACTTGTACATGGTGAGAGGAATGAGTAAGTACCCAAAAATGAGATATGTTTCCCATGCATGAACATCTTCAGCAAAAAATAATTCATTAAGAAAGTCATTGTACCAATTTAGCTGATCTCCTCGAACATAGGTCTCAGCAATAGAAATGGCATCCAGTGAACATTCCCCTTTGGTGAAGTGTCACATGAGCTTGATGGAAATTATAGTTCAAGTGAACTTGATAGGCTGACTATTAATCATCTCAATAATATCTCTGCATCCCTTCCTTTCAGTACCATACTTCTTATGGAGACTATCCTCATCCTTCTTTATTCCTCGCTTTGAGACCTTTTGGAATGTCGTATTAACATTGGAGCCATAGGTAGAGAGCCCAGTGAGTGTATGGATGTCTTGGACATGCATTTGGTATTCTTTGTCCAACTAGAGTGAGCCTCTATGAAGTCGAATAATTAGGAACTTAGTACACCTCATGACCTGCCTAGTGGTACAGAAGAGTAGTAAGTTGTGCAAAACCAGTAATGAGGATTGTTTGAGTAGGCAAAATTTGACTTTGATCTTAAGGTTATATCAGGATCTGTGTTTGACATTCAACTCCATAAAAACTTTAGTGTGGAGGTGAGGGAAAATTTCAGGGTTGGAAAGGTCATTGTCAACTAGAGTTGGTTTATCATATTTTCCAAAGCGATCACCATAGGAATGAATGTGGGAGCCAATGGGGAAAAGAGACATGGTGGTTTTAATGGTGTGACCCATGGTATCAAAGCGATGACTGTAAACAAAATAAATAGGGGGGTGATAATAAACAGTAAACTCAGTAGAACATGACACAAAATCTAGGATGAAAAACTAGAGGAATGCTAAGGGGAACGATATATGAATGACAATGAATAGGGGCTATATAGAGAAACATACAACAGAAGGTTGAAATGACTTGACTGTTACACTATGGATATGCACTGGACCTAAAAATACCTCATGATTACAACATCCAGATCCACTTGTTTTGACAACTTAAATAAATGACACCCCAAATCAAGGAGTAATGGGAAACCTTATTGATATGCGAGCAGATCGAATTGCAAACTAACTAAGAGAAGGTTGGACTTAATGACCGGAAAGACATGCATTAAGACAAATGACAAGACAAGATGGAGAAAACCCCGCCTCGACCACAATCACTTGCTGTGGGTCACAACCTCAAAAGCCTTATTGATGCAACAATAAAACAGATTGAATCTAACTAAGACTAATAAAACTATTAGGAAAAAGGAACAAACTCTAACTGGAATTAACGAAACTAGCTAAGTTCCTAAATCATACTCCCTTTTCAAAGAGAATATCAAGCATAATTTGGTGAACCATAATATGGCTTCAAGCGAGCACCATTCACCCAACCAAGCAAAAGGATGCCATCTATTTGAGAAAGCTTAACAACTCCATAATTCTGAATTTCCACAACATAAAAGAAACCAAGCCAATGCATTTGGAGCTTACCAAGATGTTGTAGGTACTTGTTGTCATAAAGCAACACATGATCCCCCATTGAAAATGACTTTTTTCTTGATATGATGATCATTCCAAGCCTTTCTCCTTTCCTTCTCCACTACTTGGTGAAATTTGGAAAGGAAGTATTTCTCATCCAATTGCCATAACTCTTGTAGTGTCTATAGAATGGATTTTCCCTTGAACATCTTTGTGGCATGAGCAATACAAATATTTCGAACTATAAATTCTAGTTTAAACACTGCTTCCTATCCATAGAATAACTAAAAAGGTGTATATTTATCTAATATTTTGGATATAGTCTGGTAAGCCCACAATGTCGTAGGAACATGTTCATCCCAGTCATCCTTATTTGCAGAGAAAATTTTAGTAAGAACTCTCTCCAAATTTTTATTAAATGCTTCAATAGTGCCATTTTCCAGCAGATGATAAAGACTACTCTGGTGGTGTTGAATCATAAAATTTTGTAGCAGCATCTGACAAGGACATCCAAATCTGGTAATGATGTTCTAAAAAAAAATCAACGTGTTGTATCAATAATGCATTCCTTAACAAGGGCCTCCTCTACCCAACGAGTCAAATAATATGTTGTAATAATGATATATTCAGCATGAGAGTGCCGAGAAGGCATGTGGATTGGTCTAATGAAATCAATACCACATTTCTCAAATGCTTCCAATGCATGGAAAAGATGCAAAGGTATCTCATCTTGTCACAATGGTCAACTAACCCATTGGAAAACATCACACTGTTTTTCATAGTCCTTGGCATGTTTAAACAAAGTTGGCCACCATAAACTAACTTGCAACACTTTATGAGTAGTAGCCTTTCCTCCAACATTACCTCCAATGACACCGACATGAAATTCCCATAAAATATCATCCTGCTCATGATTCAATACACAACACTCGAGAATATGATCAAGTCCCATCTTATACAACTAGCTAGCAATCAATTGATAATCGACAACATGAACAATCATATGTTGTTTCTATGTGGGCGTATATTCCTATGCGAATTGACCTATTGCAAGGAAAAATGATATATCTTCTATATAATCTGGGACTGCTTCAATGTAGAATAAATGAGCGTCAAGCAACTAGTCATCAACGGATCCTCCCAACTCCCCTAACTCTATGCAAGATAAATGATAAAGACATACATTTGATCTTCCCATCTTAACAATAACTTTAAAGGTGAAATCTTGGAATAGAAACAACTAACAAAAAATTCATCCCTCTAACACTGATTTCTTGAGTAAGTACTTCAATGTCGAATGATCTGTAAAGAATTTAAATGGCCCTCCAAATAAATAATGTCAAAACTTATGAAGGGAGTATGCCATAGCAAAAACTTCCCTTTCTGTAGTGGTATAATTCTTCTCTATTATTCAAAGTTTGTGACTAGAAAAATATATGGGATGATCTAAAATTCCATCTCCAGGTTCTGTCAAGATAGCTCCTAAAGCAATTCCGAATGCATCAATATTCATATGGAACTCCTTATTCCAATCTGGATAAACTACAGGTTTCTCCTTGAGAGTATCAAATGCAAAGTCATATTCAACAAAACAGATACATCTTTCTGGTTTCTTCAAAATATTCTCCAACGTTGTTGTGATTGAAGCATAATTCCTAGTGAACCAGCGATAATAGCCAATATATCCCAAAGTTGACCACAATTGCTTCACAAAGGTTGGAGGAGGCATATTCAATATCATTGTGACTTTGATAGGATCCAAACTGACTCCTTCTTTACATACTGTATGTCCTAATAAGGTCCTAAAAGGAACAACAAAGATACTTTTTTTCAATTTTAAGGAAATTTGAAGTCACTTGCTTCTATCAAACATCACTCTTGGCAAGTTGGAATGGTTCTTTAATAGACTATAAACTGTCTAGTAATCCATGTAGACCTCAAGAAACTTATGAATATATTCTCATAAAGAAATGATCACAATCCACAAGAAAGCAACATGAGATTTATTTAAACCAAATGGCATGATTTTATATGCATAAGAGCCCCATTCAATGATAAATGTAGTTTTCTTCTTATCCTCCTCTGCAATCCTGACCTTATGATAACCCAAAAATCCATCAGTAAAAGAATAATCCTCATTGCCCACAACATTGTCCAAAACCTCATCACTAAAAGGAGTGGGGATCAGTTCATGTACATAAGGATTGTTAACGCTTCTATAATCAACACACACCCAAAGATCTTGAGAATTATCTTGAATGACAATGGGGCTTATTTACTCAACCTCATCAATCAGAAATATAAATCTAGTAGCTAGCATCTTGTTGATCTCCTTTTTCTATTTCTCTTTCACTCTTGGATTTAACTTGTAAGGTCAATGCTTTACAAGTTTTCTTTCCAGTTTCAATGTTATCTTCATCTCTCCAAGTTCCCCTTTAATTCCTTTTAGATTAAAAACTGAAGTAGGTGTTGTGGCTAATTCTAGCACCTATAGTAGTAGTGCTTCATGGGATATGAAAATCCTCCTAGAGACAACCTCTGGGTTGATTATAGACCAGTGCCTAGGACATCTTAAATAGTTCTATCAAATTTATCTTTAGTACATTGTTAGAGCGGCTACAAACACCCTCCAAAATTTTGACTTAGCCTCGTTTCGGAGCCTCCCTTCCAACCTTCACAACAACTTGCCTTGCTTCATCGAGTTCACAAGCTTCAGTGTCTTTCTTGCACAAAGTAAGACTATTGGTCACAACTTGATCCATTCCCCTCGCAGGTTGTTCACCTGAACTTGGTCTAGCTGCAAGCTGAGCATCTTCCCCTTGAAAATTGTGCATTTCTAAAGGGCAATCAACCTTTCCTCCTGAAATTGCGCAATCCTCTCTTGCAACCTATTGGTCTTCAGGATTGTGCAATCCTACCTGCCAACACTCCCAACAGGATTTGTGCAAATTTCCCCAGCAAGGCTTCTCAGCCTATAATTTGTCCAAATCTAGGTAGCAGTCAACGACTCTACCCATAAATTACGCAAATCTCCTGGACAGCTAGCTTAGCTCCTAGCCAGAAATGTGCATTTTTCTCCAGTAGTCGAACAATCTCTTGCATGTGTAGCTGAGTTGACCAGTTCCATCCAAGATTGAGAAAAACAAAATTACATGCATGGACTACTTCACCCAAGGTATCATGCAAAGGCATCTCTTGTTTCAGGGATCTATGTTTAGTAATTGGAGGCTACATGCAAGGATCAACTCCAAAACCTCCCACAAAGTGTCTCTTCCCTTAGATTCGTGGCATGTGTGTCACAACTGTTATCACCAAAATAGGACCCTAATAGGCTCTTGATCAGACTATCTCAGTGTAACTATTTCAAACCAATCTTTTAGCTAAGGCTTAGCCTCCTCAGACTGAGAGGGCTCTCTCAAAGGTTTAATGATATTGATTAAAGATATGGATAGATGGCTAACTCTATGGTTTGTGATTTTATATGTTTATAGGTTGAAAGATGAAGGTTGGCTACCATTGGACTATGGAGTCAAAGTATGTTTCAGTACCGCAGCAAGATCAACTTAACATGAAAGTCAGGGCATATAGAATTTTTATACATCAACAAAACAAAGATACAATGCAGGGAAACATAGTTTATAAATACATGAAGGAAGTTAGAGCATCATTGATGAGTTCTAAGTAACATGTATTCATACCACTACAAGTAAGTGAAAGAGAAAATCCATGAGACAATAGGACATTAAAAAATCTCTTTGAATCTTGAGTAGTGAAGCCAAAACATTCTACCTATCATCTAAGTCAAGGCATTATAGAGTTCAGATGCAAAAATGCAAATATAAAACAGTGAAACACAATTAGTTTATCTATGAAGGAAGTCAGAGCATCATTGATGCGTTCTAAGTATCATAAGTAAACACCACTACAATGTAAGTATTGGAAGATGCCATTAAAACAAAAACATAAAAGAACTCTTCATGAATCTTGAGTTGTCTAAGTAGAAACTTTGCATTAGGTTAAAAATATACACAGTCTGCACATAGAGCAGCAGCTGAGCCAAAAAGTCTCCAACCCTTTGCTAATTTGACCTCTTGCTTTATATATAGCATTTACAACATGGATTCCCTCATCCCTCATCAAGATAATTCGAATTTTCTATGAGTGACACTATTCTAACCATAAAACAAACCTTTAAATGCATTTGACAGCTAACTGGCAGTCCTAGAGTCCTAATACAATTAGGAGTACAACTCCTTGTTATGACTAAACCACCTTAACTAAACATTGAATGCATTCTTTGATATTTTCAACCTCATGAGGTCGAATTTGATGAAGTCTCCCACGTTTTCACCTTACTACTGATGATAAACTCTAGAAATTAGGGAACATGTTTCCCTGTTTTTAGGTTTAGGATCTTTGAAAATTAGCACGTGGGATAGAGCCTTTATCTTCTCATCCATGACATATTTTATGAAACTGAAGGAGGTTTTTGTATTCCATGTTGTCTAGAAAACAAATCTCCCTTGGTCTTTTAAAAAACTTCTCCAGCTGTCAAGAATCTGTCCTTGAAAACACGTGTAAAATAGGAAAAATATGTTCTCTGAAATTACAGTTTCAAAGAAAGCTCAGTATCTCCCAACTGATAACACTTATGAAGAAAGTGAGATATTTTATTGTAGCTGGAGAGTTTATGAAGAGAAATCTCCTTTTGAATTCCAAAATACCTTTTCCTGTGACCAAAAACTGATCTTGAAAAAGACTGCTAAAACCACAAGACAAAGCTTGGCTTTCAGCAGTTTTGCAGCACAAGTTTAACCATAAATTTCTCCCACCTCACAATGAATTTTAAAAAAATGAAAGAGGTTTTTTATAGCTCAGTTTGTTGGGAAGAAAAGCCTCTTTCATTTTTCAAAATTGAGTTCTTAGCGTCTCAGGAACCCTTCTAGAAGTTGACTAGTAAAAGCAAAAAACAGAGTCTTTTATGCTAAAACATGCTACTTCAGTGATTTCGTAGTGCAAAACTAGTTTTTTACACTATCTACACTATGAAAACATGGATCCGTAGCTAGTTTCAATTTTTATTTTTTTTTAAATGGCTAAACATATGACTTTCATAACATGATATGGGACCCATAAAGTGTAAAACAAGGTCGTTGAACTTTATTTGATGATGGAAATGAGACTCTAACCCTATGACTTTGACTCTAAAAACCATAAAAGTGACTTAACCACCATCTAACATTATGACTTAGGAACAAATGTAAACTTTCCAAGTTTTAGAGAATTTTTGGGTGATAATAGTGGCTCCACTTGGGATAGTGTGCCCTTGTGGTACACTAAAAACCTATAGCTTCAGTGCCGCTATCTATCCTCTAGAATAAAACTTTGAACTTCTGCCCAATCTGCTCCTCAAGCCTTTAATGATTTCTATAAGAAGCATTCAAACTGCACCTACTGAATAGATGCTCAGTCAACCTACCTTGAGCTTATTTGCACATTCCTACCTACCCTATCAACTGCAACCTCCATTTGTAGCTCAAGGAACATGAAATTTCCAATAAAGCCAATCATTGATATGATCTGACATTTGAATCTATTGGCTATGCTTGAAGAACAAATAAACATGATACTGAAATAATCGAGACAGCATGAGATGTAACTGATCCTCAAGATTAAAATATAACTGGAAATCTAAACAATAAATCTTTTGCATGTAATCAGCTATAGGGTCAAAAAGGACATGATAAGTTTGATGATTCTCATAACTTTTTGGTTGTTCAAACTGATCTTCAAAAATAGTGTATTCTTCCTCAATCACGAAAGGGAAAGGAAGCAACACCCTCTCCTTGTGTTCTGCCATAGAAAGCTTTTGAAAAGAATTATCATGATCATGAAAACTATATGATTGAATTTGACCTTGTAAACCTTCTATGTCTTTTTCAATGTTCTTAGCAACTTCATCCGAAAATTTGATCTTATCTTCTATCTTGCACTCAAATGTTTTTAGATAAGAAGATAAGGACAAAGAAAAAATTTCATCTATTTCTTCATTAATATGATCATCATAACATTCTATATCTTTAGACAATTGATTATCAGCCACACAAGATTCCTTTGATATGTTATCCAACTTCTTTTCTGAATGATTCCCACAAACAATGTAATTTTCCTCCTTATTATGATCATTCATTGATGTAAGCTACTGCAAAGTATGACATAAAAAATCAACCTTTTCCTCTACTTGAGGGTTATAAAAGCTATCTTCCAGTACTTCTTCTTGGTGTTTGCAATCATTTTCATACTCTTTATGATCAAAAGACTGGCAAGTTTGTTGTATATTTACATTAATCTTAGAGGATGTAACATGGTTTTCATAAGTAAAACCCTACTAATTTTCATGTTGCATGTCATGGGATGTTATCCTTTCTTCTAGTTGTTGAAATATATTTTTATGAAGAGCCTCTAAAATTTCTTCATCCATGAATTCATCATCATCATAACAATCCTCCAAATATTGAATAAAACTCGCAGAATGTTTACAACAATCTTTGACCAGCAATAAGGAGGGATGCCACTCTTTATACATGTCATAGAATACATCATGGAAATCAGCAAGAGAATATAATGAACCATTTTTGAAGCTTTTATACCAAGACCATGCTTTTCCTTCTAAAGTGGTCATAAACATCTTCATGAGACAATCTTCAGGGAACTGAGCCTTAAGACTGTGTACATGCATATGGAACCTAACCAAATGAAGAGAAGCATTGTCTTTCTTTTCATCTTTGAATATTGGAAGATCATCTAACCAATCAACCTTTGGCATAGGATTTGGAAAACCAAGGATATGAAATCGATTCATAGGGGCATACCTGGCATTCATTCTTGCAATGGAACTCATCTTGAAACTTCATCAAGATACTAATCTTCTAGTAGTGGAGTCACCTTCCAATTTTTTATTTGATGTGTGGAGTCACCAAGGTAGATTATAGCCTCGAAAAATTTCTGAGCTCCTGCTACCTTCAGAAGTTTAGCTTTCTTGATTTTGGGAATGAATAATCTTCAGAATCTCGACAGATGCACCAAACTATTATCACCAAAATAGGACCTTGATAGGTTGCTGATCAGACTATCTCAGTGTAACTATTTCAAACCAATCTTTTAGCTAAGGCTTAGCCTCCTCAGCTTGAGAGGGCTCTCTCAAAGGGTTAATGATATTGATTAAAGATATGGATAGATGGATAACTCCATGGTTTATGATTTTATATGTTTATAGGTTGAAAGATGAAGGCTATCTACCATTGGGCTATGGAGTCAAAGTATGTTTTAGTACCACTGCAAGATCAGATTAACATGAAAGTCAGGGCATAGGGAGTTTTTATACATCAAAAAAACAAAGATACAATGCAAGGAAACACAATTTATAAATACATGAAGGAAGTTAGAGCGTCATTGATGAGTTCTAAGTAACATGTATTCATACCACTGCAAGTAAGTGAGAGAGGAAAGCCATGAGAAACCAAGACATTAAAAACTCTCTTTGAATCCTGATTGGTGAAGCCAAAACATTCTACCTAGCATGGAAGTCAAGGCAATATAGAGTTCAGGTGCAAAAATGCAAATATAAAATAGTGAAACACAGTTAGTTTATCTATGAAGGAAGTCAGAGCATCATTGATGAGTTCTGAGTATCATAAGTAAACACCACTGCAATGTAAGTATTGGAAGATGCCATCAAAACAAGAACATACAAGAACTCTTGATGAATCAGTTGAAAATAATACTGAGAGGGGGGATGAATCAGTATTATCAAATTCTTTTTCAAACTTGCGTATACCTTTCAGACTTATAATTTAATTTATTCTTCAGATGTTGATCATTAATCGGTGTGTCAGAACCATATAAAAATAAACAGGAACATGAAAAATAGAGCAGACAGTCACACCAAAGAACACAAGATATAAGGTGGAAACCCAATGTGGGTGAAAACCACCTGTTGCAATATGTCTCTATCTTCTTTCAATTAGAAACTTCTTTTTACAATGATTCTGTACTGGTGCAGTCTTATACCAGCACGCAGGCTTCAACCTGCAGAAGGCTACAACCTTCTCTCATTCCCTAGACTCTCCAGGAAGGGAGATACAACCCCCTTAGCTCTTGTACTAGCTGAGGTACTATTACATAGGTGTTGACCTACTGAAGGCTTCAACCGTCTCTTTTCTTCCAGGGACCATGTTTCATAAATTTTCAAACTGGATCCATGAATATCAATCAAACATAAAATAGATCTGTAATCAACCAACTTCCTTGTACAAATACTAAATCAATAATTTCTCAATACACAACAACCAGACACCATTTCAGAACCTTGAACACTGCATAATAGATAAAAGCAGCTAAAACATATTTCAAAAAAAGTCTGCAACTTCACCAATAGAAGCCTGTGGATATCCACACCTCCATTGTGTCGAGCCTGTGGGTATTCACACCTGCGCTGTTCTTGAACATGCGGATTTCCACACCTGCACTGTATGTAGCCTATGGACCGCCGCACTTGCGTTGTGTCGACCTTGCGGACCTCCGCACCTGCGCTGTGTCTAGCCTGTAGACCTATGGATATAGATAATTTAATAGACTTCAATTATACCCCAGACTATTAGATTTACAGATCTGATCATGCGCCAAAGAGATCTCGACCCATCAATAGCTCTATCTTGTAATGCTCAAGTTTCTCCTTGATCCAGGTCCAGGTATAACTCACCAACCGATTACCAGAATTTTAGATCTTGCTCTTCTTAAGATATTCAACACGTCTATACCTGGCCAAATGATCTGCTTTCCTTTTTATAGTCTAGGCCTTTCTCAAACCATGGTCCAAAACCATAGAGATCCAATATTAGGGACCCAAAACCTGGGTTCAATACTTTAGATGCAAAACCACAGACCAAAACCATAGGATCAAAAATGTCAGACTAAATACCATGGACCAACCATAAGATTTCCCACATGTGTGCGTTTTTCTCTGCATGAAATTGTGTGTACTTTACATCCACACTTTTTTTTCGGTGCACTTGTGAACATGTTTGCATCTTTTGAACGACGCACCTGCGGAACCTGCCAATGACCGCAACTTTGTGAACAGGAACCTACGAGTATCTCATTTTCTACTATATTGAGAGCCTGGACTTGTGATCTACTATTTGAGAGAGTTTCCATCAAGGACAACACTTATGTCATCGAGCCAAACCTGTGTCATAATGCCAAAAATCTCACCTTTGGACTTGATGGCAAACCAAAGTCGCTCAAGGTCTTTCCTCCCCCTTTAACATCAAGAGAAAAGGGTTATGCTCCCCTTGAGTATATGCTGAAATCTCTGCTGTGCTGTGCTGTCCAAGCTCCCCCTGACATCAAAACAACTGAAGAATTGAACCAAGATCTTCTACGATAATGCCAACAATGCATTATTAGAAGAATATATGGTCCCCCTGAACCTATGCCAGACAGTCTCTCACAGACCCATATTGGACTCCAAGTCGACTGTACCCACATAAACCAGCGCATGTATGCATATATCCCATATGAAAATCACGTACAAAAATCTCTGAAATAGACGAGATTCAACAGCAAGATGATTCATCAACTACCCCCATATTTTGTTTGAGGTATTCAAAGGTTTCCCTAGGCAGTGGTTTGGTGAGAATATCATAAATTTGTTCCTTAGAGGGAACATACTCCAATGTTGGGTCCCTATAATACTAGTGATTACCCCATTACTATTGTAGTTGTACCCCTTATTAATATTGTTGTGCCCCTATTGCCCCCATATTGTTATTATTATGCCCCATAGAATTGCTCTATTGTTATTTTTGTGGATTTATATTATTATTGTTAGGTCGGCTGGGTTATATTGTGACTCCTTAGACTCCTATATATAGAAAGGAGGTTTTTTCATTTGAATCATCCAAGAATTGTTCATTTATATAATGTAAAGGAGGTTTCCCCCTCGAAGAGGCTGAATTATAAGGCGTTGATCTATCTTTTTTATCTTTTTCTTAAGCTGGTTACATAACATTTGGTATCAGAGCTTTGGATTCTAGGGTTTCGCTGCTCCAAACAGGTCATCGTGGCATTTTCGCTATAACTTTTTTTTGCGATGTTTCAGAAGTTGACAAAAACACCCATTTGAGAAGACATCGCGCTAATTCTCGGGTTTGAGTTTCAGATCGTTTTGTGCTATATTTGCAGAGATATGATTTGAGGAAGTTGGTCTTTCTGCAGAGTCCTGAATTACATTCCAAACAGGTGACCTGGGGAAACTAGTCATAAATTTTTCTTTGAGCATTGGATTGAAATTTCGTAAGATGATGTAGAAAAGGGATAGACTATAGTTTCTTCTATATATTTTTCAAAGCTAAAGGTCAAAACAGTGACTCAAGGCACGTCGTACAAGTTCGCTCTACTGAACTAGTCTATAATCAGGTCACTGTGGGAGATTTTACATACCTCTTCCTTGGAGAATCCAATTTGGATCAGACTGGTGGCATTGGAAAGAGGACACAGAAGGCTACCAAAGGTCGCAATTTCAAAACTGGATGATTTGAATGTACAGAGATACATCAGAGGCAATATCGAGCTCCTACAAAATAAAAAGAAGGTGTGTAGATTCTTTTAAATTTTTGCTTAAGATTGGCTTGAAATTTATTTTGAAGGAATTCAAAGGGCATAGTAGAGCATTATTATCAGTAAATGATGCCCCGAGGAAAGAAAATTCAAACACCTAGTAAGGAACCTGAAAGCTCTAGCGTGACTCATGAAGAAGAGGAAGAAATGCAACATGATATATCAAAATTACAAGACCAAGTGCAACAACTGTCCCTTGCACAAAAAGGAACATACTCTAAGATTGATGGTTTAAAGAAAGGTGTAGAAGCTAAGATGGACTGTTTAAAGAAAGGCGTAGAAGCTAAGATGATTGACATGGAGTCTAAGATGGATGATTTGAAGATAGATTTGAAGACAAGCATGGAAGATTTGAAGACAAATTTGAAGACAGATTTAACAAAGTTTCTACAAGAAATGCTTATTAATGGTGAAAGGGTAGTAAAGGAAACTCATGATGAGAACAAAAGAAATGTTAATCATGATTTCACAGACTCTAATGTTGGATCGAAGACCCATTATATTCCAAAAATTGATATGAGGAAGTTTGATGGCAAGGATCCCACAACATGGATATTACAGATGGAGCAATTTTTCGATCTAAATAATGTGCAAAACACACAAAAGGTATGTATGGAAACTTTATATTTGGAACCAAATCAGTTTGTATGGTATCAATGGCTTTTCTCTCGTAAACAATTTATCACTTGAGCAATTTTACGGAAGAATTGATAGCACATTATGAGGATACAAAAAGCAACACTTTTTTTAGCCAATTGATAAGTCTCAAAAAAAGGGTTCAATAATGGAGCACATTGACGAGTTCCAAAAATTGAACATAAGGGTAAAAGATATGCCAGAGGAGCATAGGATTGATGTGTTCATAGGGTCTTTAAAGGATAATATCCAACATGATGTTTGCCTTTGGGAACCTGATTCATTAGAGAAGTCATTCAGGTTAGCAAGAAAAATGGAAAGCAAAATTATGGCAACCAAGAAGCATACCACTCACAACTATAAAGACGGAAGTGTTGTTGCCCCTAGTCTTCCACAACCTGTAACGTTGACACCACAAAAATTGGAAGAAAAAAGAGCAAAAGGGCTTTGTTACAATTGTGATAGCAAATACACTAAAGGTCATAAGTGTTCTGAGAAGAAATTATTCTACATAGATTGTGAAGAAGAAGAAGAGGAGCAAGAAAGGTCAAAAGAAGAGGATATATTCCAGGAACAAAGCCTAGATGAAGAACAAATGAATCCGACCATATCTTGTAATGCATTGGCGGGAATTACCACTCTCAAACCATCAAGATAGAAGGACAAATCAAGAAGAAAAAGGTAATAGTGTTGATTGATTCAGGAAGCACCCACAATTTTATTCATTGTAAGGTAGCAAAAGAATTGAATTGCTTCCTATATCCAGCACCAGAGTGTCAAGTGATAATTGCAAATGGAGGAACAATAAATTGCTCTGGAAAATGCCATAATATCAAGCTATCCATGGGAGAATATGTATGGACTAGCCCAATGCTTTCCATTCCAATGGGAGGTGCTGATGTTGTACTAGGAGTCCAATGGCTACAATCCTTGGGTACAATAGCTTTTAATTTTCAAGAACTTTTCATGAAATTTTATACGGAAGGAAAGGAAGTTGTATTAAGAGGTATTGTAGGGAAACCGGTAAAGGTAATCAGCTCTAATGGTATGACAAAGCTTCTAAAAAAGGAACATAAAGGTATAATTGCACAATTATGTTCGCTAGATGTTTCCACATGGGAATCATCTATTCCTCCAGATCTCCAAATAGTCTTGGACAATCATTCCAAGGTATTTGAGACTCCCAAAGGTCTCCCACCTATGCGTGATCATGATCATGCTATTCATCTAATTCCAGGAAGTGTTCCTCCAAACATCAGGCTGTACATATATCCATATGTCCAAAAGAGTGAAATTGAACGTATGGTTGCAGAAATGCTAGAGGTTGGTATAATTCAACCGATTCAAAGTTCTTTCTCTGCTCCAATCGTATTGGTGCACAAGAAGGATGGATCATGGCACATGTGTCCAAATTATAGGGAGCTCAACAAGCTCACTACTAAAGATAAGTTTCCCATTACTGTCATTGATGAATTACTGGATGAATTGCATGGATTAATTTACTTCACCAAGTTGGATCTTCATTCAGGATATCATGAAATCAAAATGAAGACTGAAGACATTCTGAAAACAACATTTAGAACTCATGAGGGTCATTATGAATTTTTGGTCATGCCTTTTTCCCTTACCAATGCACCTTCAAAATTTCAAGGTTTGGTGAATTCAATTTTCAAACCATTCCTTAGAAAATTTGTGTTAGTATTTTTCGATGATATACTAATATATAGCAAGTCTTGGAAGGATCATGTTGAACATGTTGACAGGGTGCTACAACTATTGGAGGAGAAACAATTTTATGCAAAAATATCCAAATGTTTCTTTGGAGTCCAGGAGGTGGAATATCTGGGTCATATTGTATCTCATGAAGGAGTTAAGGTAGACCCTAGCAAAATTAAAGCCATTAAGGAATGGAGAATCCCCACATCCATAAGCATCTGCGAGGATTTCTCGGGTTGACAGGGTATTATCGCAAGTTTGTTAAGAATTATGGGAGAATAGAAGCACCTCTAACAACATTATTGAAGAAAGATGCATTTTCATGGACTTTGGAAGCAACAAAGGCCTTTGAACATCTTAAAGAGGCAATGTGCCAAGCACCGGACTTAGCTACACTGGACTTCACAAAAACCTTTATTGTGGAATGTGATGCTTCAGGAAATGGAATTAGTGCTGTTCTAATGCAAGATGAAAGACCCATTGCTTTTGAAAGTCGTCCAATTAAGGCAAAGTTTTTACACAAAGCTATTTATGAGAAGGAAATGTTGGCAATACTCCATGCACTTAAGAAATGGCGACCCTACCTAATGGGAAGACACTTCAAGGTAAAAACGGATCATGATAGCCTTAAATACTTTTTAGAACAAAGATTATCCTC
>APFE030516223.1:66223-83047 GCA_000404065.3 Pinus taeda | reverse complement strand
CATTTATATAATGTAAAGGAGGTTGCCCCCTCGAAGAGGCTGAATTCTAAGGCGTTGATCTATCTTTTCTATCTTTTTCTTGAGCTGGTTACATAATATCCAATTTGACCTTTTGTTCAAGCACTTGTTCTCAGAGAAAATGATACTTGATCGGTATGTTCTTAGTCTTTGAATGCATGACAGGATTCTTTGAAATACTGATTGCACTTGTATTATCACAAAAAATGGAGATAGGTGGAGTGCAAGTGATTTGAAGATATTGCAATGTTTGCATCATCCAAAGGAGTTGTGTGCAACAAGATGCCGCGGCTACATATTCTGCTTCAGCTGTGGATAACGCAATAGAGCTTTGTTTCTTACTAAACTAGGATACTAATCTGGGACCCATGAAGAATGCACCACCACTAGTGCTTTTCTTGTCATCCACACTTCCTGCCCAATCCACATCTGTGTGGGCACGAAGGGTGAGATCTGTACCTCTAGGATACCATAAGCCATAGTTTTGAGTTCCTTGAAGATACTTGAAAATTCTCTTAACTGCTTGAAGATGAGCTTCCTTTGGATTTTCTTGAAACCTTCCAACTATTCCCACTGCATGCATAATGTCTGGTCGGGTACCTATTAGATAGAGAAGACTACCAATCATGGATCTATAAGTTGGTTGATGTACTGCCGCCGATTCATCATTTGCGCTGAGGCTGCATCCTGTCACCATAGGGGTACATACTGGTTTCGGATCCTCCATCCCATATTTCTTCAAGATCTGCTTGAGATATTTGGTTTATGATAGAAAAATGTTGTCTTTGTTTTGTTGGACTTGTAAACAAAGAAAATATGTGAGCTCACCAAGCATGGACATTTCAAACTCTTTCTGCATCACCAAGACAAAATTTTGACTCATGTCTTCTTCATTGCTACCAAAGATGATATCATCAACATACACAACAAGTATCAGCAATTTATCATTGTCAATTTTTATATATAGATTGCTATCAGTTGATCCTTTTATAAAACCTTGTTGATGAAGATACTTATCCAACTGATAATACCATGCCCTTGGAGCTTGTTTAAGGCCATAGAGAGCCTTTTTGAGTCTGCATACAAGTTTTGGATCATTTCCAAGAATAAACCCATCTGGTTGTTCAATATATACTTCTTCATTTAAGTCTGCATTCAGAAAGGTAGATTTCATGTCCATCTGAAATACTTTGAAATTCTGAAAGCTAAAGAGAGAAAGGAACATTCTTATAGCCTCAAGTCTAGCAACTGGAGCAAAAGTTTCTTCAAAGTCTATGCCTACATGATGTGCATATCCTTTACAAACAAGTCTTGCCTTTTTTCTAACCACATCCCCATTTTCATTCAGCTTATTTTTGAAATCCATTTTGTCCCTATGACATTCTTATCCTTTACTCTAGGAACCAACTCCCAAGTGTTATTTTTTTCAATCTGCTCAAGTTCTTCCTCCATGACCTTGACCCAACATTCATCTTTGCAATCCTCTCTTACATTTTGTGGTTCAGTGGAGGAGAGCAATCCTAGATAGCTTGAAGCTTCTAAAATGGTTCTTCTTGTTTGTACACCTACCTCTTTCTGCCCCAAAACTTGAGATTCTAGATGATTCTTCTGAACGTATATGGATGGAGTCTTTTCTTCTATCCTTATCTGTTCTTCTGGTGCCTCATGGGTTTCTTCTTCGTCATGAATTTGATTTGATGTTGACGGATAGTCTTTGCCATCTTCATAATCTTCAGATTTTACCTGCCTAGGAGTGTTTCCTTCTTCATCAACCACTACATCAACGCTTTCAACAATTTTACCAAGTCTTTTATTGTAACATTTGTAAGCTTTGCTGTGGGGAGAATAGCCAAGTAAAATGCCTTCATCTGCTCTAGGTTCAAACTTGCCAAGATTTTCATCAGTCCTTTTAATGTAGCATTTGCTTCTAAAAACTTTGAAGTATTTTACCGTGGGAGTCTTACCGTACCAAAGTTCATGAGGAGTTTGAGTGATTTTTACCCGGACATTTGTCTTGTTGAGAATAGTAACAACGGCAAATGCAGCTTCACCCCAGAAGGTTGCGGGAGTTCCAGATTCATCAAGCATAGCACGAGTCATTTGTTGAACCATTCTGTTCACCCTTTCCACTACTCCATTTTGCTGAGGAGTCCTTGGAGTAGAAAATTCCCTTCTTATTCCATGTTCTTCACAAAAATCGAAAAATTCATCTGAAGTAAATTCCCCTCCTCGATCAGATCTGAGGCATTTGATTTTGCGATCTGACTCGTTTTCAACCAAAGCTTTGAATGACTTGAACTTTTTGAAAGCTTCATCTTTATAATTCATGAGTCCTATCCAACACATCCTTGAAAAGTCATCAATGAACAATATGAAATACTCTTCTCCTCGAAGTGACCTCTTCCTAGTTGGACCACATATATCAGTGTGAACAAGTTCAAGTGGCCTGCTAGCTGATCCTTCCTTTTCAGGGAAATTAGTTCTGGTTTGCTTACCAAATTGGCATGATTTGCATATTGTATTATCTGGAATTCTGATGTCAAGAAGATCATGAACTGCCTGATATTTGCATGCTTTCCTAATTTGAGAGAAGCTAAGATGCCCCAGTCTTCTATGCCATAGCCAGTGTTCATCATTCTTGATTAAATAACATTGTTGTTGTTCTCCCTTGAGTACGTATAAGTTATTTGGAGTTCTTATGCCTTTGATCACTGTTTTTCCTGTATCAAGCTCATGCACAATACATCCATTTGATCAAAATATTACCTTAGTTCCTTGATCACACATCTAACTGACACTCAATAGATTATGTTTTAAGCCATTGACATACATAACATTTCCAGCCTTGACCTTTTCTTTCAAATGAACAGAGCCTTTACCTTTTATGAATGCAGGGGTGTCATTTCCAAATGAAACCTTCTTTTCCTTTTCTAAGGCACTATATGACTGAAGTTTTTCTTTATTACCTGTCATATGTTTCGAGCATCCACTATCGATGTACCATTGATTTTCCTGTCCTTCTGCATATAAGGCTATCCCACATCTTTCCGGTTGTGTTTCTTTCTTTTTCCATGTTTTGGAGCTCAATGAAGTTTGCTCCTTCTGAGTTGTTTGCCGAAACCTACTTCTGCATTCAGAGTCTTCATGATCGAATTTGTTGCAAATAGAACATTGTATTTCATTTTCAAGAGCAGAGAAGTTATTATAGGTTCTTTTCATGATTCCTGTCATACTCCTTTGTTTTTAAGCTTCCCTAGTCATGATGGTCTTATAGGAAACATATTGAGCAGCTTTATGACCAAAGTTATGACAATAGAAACATTGGCCATTGAAGAAATTCCTGCGATTATCAAATCTACCAACCATATGATTGTAGTTTCTATCCATTCTTGAGCCAAATTGAGAATTTACCTATGGTCGGTTGAGGCTTCTGTTCATCCTTGATGTGGATTGCTTCTGATTTACTTGATAATATTTGATCATTCTTGAAGCAAATTGTCCTTGATTTCCCTGGTGATCTACATTATAATCTTGCTGTTGATTGTCAACTTGTTCACTTGTCCTTGCTGCATCAAGATAACTTTTGGAGGTGGATGGCTTTTGCGCTTGCTTCTGAGCTTGAGATGCTTCTTCAGAATATCCGAGACCAGTTTTGATTAGAGGAGAATGTTACACTTTGATAATCTCATCTAGAGATTCAGATCCTTTAGCAAATCTGAGATTAAGGGCTTTTGTTTTCTCAATTTCTTTTCTAAGTCCCACAATTTCACATTCTAACCCTTCATTGTGTTTATCTTTTTCAGCAAGTTGGAAAGTTAGAGTATCTATAATCATATTCTTTTCCTCCAAACAAACTTTAAGTTTAGAAATTTCTTCATAAAGACCTTCTTCATTTGTAGCATCCAAGAAATCATCATCTTCAAAAGCCATCAAAAGTCTATCATTATTACCTTGTTCATCTTCATCACTGTTTGACAATCCATCACTGTCTTCATGCGTGCAATATCTCTTCTTATTCTGTTTTCTTTTCCATCTAACAGGTTCCTTACTTTTGTCTAGTTTATCTTTATGAGGACATTTTGCAGCATAATGACTAACTCTTCCACAAGCAAAGCATTTGAAAGGCAGCTTACCTCTGAATCTACCAGTTCCCCATTGAAGGTTCTTGACAAAATTTGATTCTTCCTCTTCTTCTGACATATGTCCTGACTCATAGTAATCTCTTTTTCCTGAAGCCTTGAATGCAGCTTCTCTCCTGTCTAATGGTCCTCCTTTTCTCATTTCGTAAGCAATTAGAATTCCGTGTAGCTGTGACATGGCAAGGTTCTGTAGATTCTGATTTTCTTCTATGGCAGAAACTTTTGAATCAAACTTGGGAGACAAAGATCTTAAGACATTTTCAACCACAATAACTTCTTTTATTTCTTCACCCAAGTGTTTCATACAATTTACGATCTCATCTATACGTAGGAAATAGCTAGCCACATTTTCATCATTATGCATTCTGAGACTTTCATATTGAATTCTAAGAGTTTGTAATTTTGCTCATTTTACTTGTTCATCTCCTTCATAGCTCAAAACGATCTTGTCCCATATTTCTTTTGCGCTTTTGAGCTGCATAACCTTGATGAATTCTGATTTAGATAGACTTCCTAATAGAGTATTGATAGCTTTTGCATTTGTTTCATACTGCTTCTTACTAGCTTCATCTGTAGGAGTTGTTGATGGAAATGTATATCCTATTTCCACAATATCCCAAACTTCTGTACCAAGAGATTGAAGATAGGCAATGATTCTTACCTTCCAATAGAGGAAGTTGCTCCCATCAAAAATCGGTGGCCTAATAGATGCTTCTTTTTTGTAGTAGCTCATGATGATAGATCTTCCTTTAAGTGATCAAGCTTTTCCTAAAGGACCCGCTTTGATACCAATTGTTGAAAATAATACTAAGAGGGGGGGTGAATCAGTATTATCAAATTCTTTTTCAAACTTGCGTATACCTTTCAGACTTATAATTTATTTTATTCTGCAAATGTTGATCATTAATCGGTGTGTCAGAACCATATAACAATAAACAGGAACAGGAAAAATAGAGCAGACAGTCACACCAAAGAACACAAGGTATAAGGTGGAAACCCAATGTGGGTGCAAACCACCTACTGCAATATGTCTCTATCTTCTTTCAATTAGAAACTTATTTTTACAATGATTCTGTACTGGTGTAGTCTTATACCAGCACACAGGCTTCAACCTGCAGAAGGTTACAACCTTCTCTCATTCTCCAGACTCTCCTGGAAGGGAGCTACAACCCCCTTAGCTCTTGTACTAGCTGAGGTACTAGTACGTAGGTGCTGACCTACTGAAGGCTTCAACCGTCTCTTTTCTTCCAGGGACCACGTTTCATAAATTTTCAAACTAGATCCATGAATATCAATCAAACATCAAATAGATCTGTAATCAACCAACTTCCTTGTACAAATACTGAATCAATAATTTCTCAGCACACAGTAGCCATACACCAATTTAGAACCTTGAACACTGCAGTAATAGACAAAAGCAGCTAAACATATTTCAAGAAAAGTCTGCAACTTCACCAATAGAAGCATGCGGATATCCGCACCTCCGCTGTGTCGAGCCTGTGGGTCTCCGCACCTGTGCTGTTCTCGAACATGCGGACTTCCGCACCTGCACCATATGTAGCATGCGGACTACCGCACCTGCGCTGTGTTGACCCTGCGAACCTCCGCACCTGCGTTGTGTCTAGCCTGCAGACCTCTGGGTATAGATAATTTATCAGACTTCAATTATACCCTTGACTATCAGATTTATAGATCTAATCATGCACCAAAGAGATCTCGACCCATCTGTAGCTCTGTCCTGTAATGCTCAAGTTTCTCCTTGATTCAAGTCCAGCTATAACTCACCAACCGATCACCAGAATTTCAAATCTTGCTCTTCTTAATATATTCAACGCGTCTGTATCTAGCCAAATGATCTCCTTTCCTTTTTATAGTCTAGGCCTTTCTCAAACCATGGTCCAAAACCATATAGATCCAATACTAGGGACCCAAAACCTGGGTTCAATACTTTAGATGCAAAACCACGGACCAAAACCATAGGATCAAAAATGTCGAACTAAATACCATGTACCAACCATAATATTTCACACGTGCACGTGTTTTTCTCTACCTGAAAGTGTGTGTACTTTACGTCCGCACTTTTTGTTCGGTACACCTGCAAACATGTCCGCATCTTTTGAACGACGTACCTGCGAAACCTACCGATGATTGCAGCTTTATGAACAGGAACCTGTGGGTATCTCATTTTCTACTATATTGAGAGCTTGGACTTGTGATTTGCTATTTGAGAGAGTTTCCATCGAGGAAAACACTTATGTCATCGAGCCAAACCTGTGTCATAATGCCTATAGAATCTTGAGTTGTCTAAGTAGAAACTCTGCATTAGGTTAAAAATATACACAATTTGCCCATAGAGCAGCAGCTAAGCCAAAAAGTCTCCAATCCTTTGCTAATTCGACCTCTTGCTTTATATATAGAATTTACAACATGGATTCCCTCATCCCTCATCAAGAGAATTCGAATTTTCTATGAGTGATACCTATTATAACCATAAAACAAACCTTTAAATGCATTTGACGGCTAACTAACAGTTCTAGAGTCCTAATACAATTAGGAGTACAACTCCTTGTTATGACTAAACCACCTTAACTAAACATTGAATGTATTCTTTGATAGCTGCAACCTCATGAGGTCGAATTTGAGGAAGCCTTCCACGTTTTCACCTCACTGCTGATGATAAACCCTAGAAATTAGGGAACATGTTTCCCTGTTTTTAGGTTTAGGATATTTAAAGATTAGCACGTGGGACAGAGCCTTTATCTTCTCATCCATGACATATTTTATGAAACTAAAGGAGGTTTTTGTATTCCATGTTTTCTAGAACAAAAGCCTCTCTTGGTTTTTTAAAACACTTCTCCAACTGTCCAACATTTGTCCTTGAAAGACATATGTAAAACAGGAAAAATCTGTTCTCTAAAATTATGGCTTCAAAGAAAGCTTAGTATCTCCTAACTGATAACACTTATGAAGAACGTGAGATAGGTTATTGTAGCTAGAGAGTTGATTAAGAGAAGCCTCCTTCCGAATTCCAAAATACCTTTTCCTGTGACTAGAAACTGATCTTGAAAAAGACAGCTAAAACTAGAAGACAAAGCTTGGCTTTCAGCAGTTTTATAGCACAAGTTTAACCATAAATTTCTCCCACCCCACAATGAATTTGAAGAAACTGAAAGAGGTTTCTGTAGTTTAGTATGTTAGGAAGACAATTCTCTTTAATTTTTCAAAATTGAGTTCTCAACTGCTTAGGAACCCTTCTGGAAGTTAACTAGTAAAAGCAAAAAATAGAGTCTTTTATGCTGAAACAAGCTGCTTCAGTGATTTCGTAGTGCAAAACTGGTTTTTTACACTATTTGCACTACGAAAACATGGATTTGTAGCTAGTTTCAATTTTTTTTTTTAAATGGCTAATCATGTGACTTTCAAAACATGATATGGGACCCATAAAGTGTAAAACAAGGTTGTTGAACTTTATTTGATTATGGAAATGAGACTCTAACCCTATGAATTTGACTCTAAAAACCATAAAAGTGACTTAACCACCTTCTAACATTATGACTTAGGAACAAATGTAAATTGTCCAAGTTTTATAGAATTTTTGGCTGATAACAGTGGCTCCACTTGGGATAGTGTGCCCTTGTGGTACACTAAAAACCTATAGCTTCAGTGCCGCTATCTATCCTCTAGAATAAAACTTTGAACTTCTTCCCAATCTGCTCCTCAAGCCTTTAATGATTTCTATAAGAAGCATTCAAGCTGCACCTACTGAAACAGGTGCTCAGTCAACCTACCTTGAGCTTATTTTCACATTCCTACCTACCCTATCAACTGCAACCTCGATTTGTAGCTCAAGGAACATGAAAGTTCCAATGAAGCCAATCATTGATCTGATTTGACATTTGAATCTATTGGCTATGCTTGAAGCAAAAATAAACATGATACTGAAATAATCCAGGCAGCATGAGGTGTAACTTATCTTCAAGATGAAAATATAACTGGAAATCTAAACAATAAATCTTTTGCATGTAATCAGCTATAGGGTAAAAAAGGACATGATAAGTTTGATGATTCTCATAACTTTTTGGCTATTCAAACTGATCTTCAAAAATAGTGTATTCTTCCTCAATCACGAAAGAGAAAGGAAGCAACACCCTCTCCTTGTGTTCTGCCATAGAAAGCTTTTGAAAAGAATGATCATGATCATGAAAACTATATGATTGAATTTGACCTTGTAAATCTTCTATGTCTTTTTCAATGTTCTTAGCAACTTCATCCGAAAATTTCATCTTATCTTCTGTCTTGCACTCAAATGTTTTTAGATAAGAAGATAAGGACAAAGAGAAATTTTCATCTATTTCTTCACTAATATGATCATCATAACATTATATATCTTTAGTCAACTGATTATCAGCCACACAAGATTCCTTTGATATGTTATCCAACTGCTTTTCTGAATGATTCCCACAAACAATGTAATTTTCATCCTTATTATGATCATTCATTGATGTAAGCTACTACAAAGTATGACATAAAAAATCAACCTTTTCCTCTGCCTGAGGGTTATAAAAACTATGTTTGCAATCATTTTCATACTCTTTATGAACAAAAGACTGTCAAGTTTGTTGCATATTTACATTAATCCCAGAGGATGTAACATGGTTTTCATAAGTAAAACCCTGCTGATTTTCATGTTGCATGTCATGGGATGTTATCCTTTCTTCTAGTTGTTGAAATATATTGTTATGAAGAGCCTCTAAAATTTATTCATCCATGAATTCATCATCATCACAACAATCCTCCAAATATTGAATAAAACTCGCAGAATGTTTACAACAATATTTGACCAGCAATAAGGAGGGATGCCACTCTTTATACATGTCATAAAATACATCATGGAAATCAGCAAGAGAATATAATGAACCATTTTCGAAGCTTTTATACCAAGACCATGCTTTTCCTTCTAAAGTGGTCATAAACATCTTCATGAGACAATCTTCATGGAACTGAACCTTAAGACTACGTACATGCATATGGAACCTAACCAAATGAAGAGAAGCATTGTATTTCTTTTCATCTTTGAATGCTGGAAGATCATCTAACCAATCAACCTTTGGCATAGGATTTGGAAAGCCAAGGATATGAAACCGATTCATAGGGGTATACCTGGCATTCATTCTTGCAATGGAACTCATCTTGAAACTTCATCAAGCTACTGATCTTCTAGCAATGGAGTCACCTTCCAATTTTTTATTTGATGTGTGGAGTCACCAAGGTAGATTACAGCCTCAAAAAAATTTTGAGCTCCTGCTACCTTCATAAGTTTAGCTTTCTTGATTTTGGGAATGAATAATCTTCAGACTCTGGGTAGATGCACCAAACTGTTATCACCAAAATAGGACCTTGATAGGCTGCTAATCAGACTATCTCAGTGTAACTATTTCAAACCAATATTTTAGCTAAGGCTTAGCATCCTCAACTTGAGAGGGCTCTCTCAAAGGGTTAATGATATTGATTAAAGATATGTATAGATGGCTAACTCTATGGTTTGTGATTTTATATGTTTATAGGTTGAAAGATGAAGGTTGGCTACCATTGGGCTATGGAGTCAAAGTATGTTTTAGTACCACAGCAAGATCATATTAACATTAAAGTCAGGGAATAGAGAGTTTTTATACATCATCAAAACAAATATACAATGCAAGGAAACACAGTTTATAAATACATGAAGGAAGTTAGAGCGTCATTGATGAGTTCTAAGTAACATGTATGCATACCACTGCAAGTATGTGAAAGAGGAAATCCATGAGACAATAGGACATTAAAAACTCTCTTTGAATCCTGAGTAGTGAAGTCAAAAAATTCTACCTAGCATGGAAGGCAAGGCATTATAGAGTTCAGGTGCAAAAATGCAAATATAAAACAATGAAACACAGTTAGTTTATCTATGAAGTCAGAGCATCATTGATGAGTTCTGAGTATCATAAGCAAACACCACTACAATGTAAGTATTGGAAGATTCCATCAAAACAAGAACATACAAGAACTCTTCATGAATCTTCAGTTGTCTAAGTAGAAACTCTGCATTAGGTTAAAAATATACACAGTCTGCACATAGAGCAGTAGCTGAGCCAAAAAGTCTCCAACCCTTTACAACATGGATTCCCTCATCCCTCATCAAGATAATTCGAATTTGCTATGAGTGACACCTATTCTAACTATAAAAAAACCTTTAAATGCATTGGACAACTAACTAACGGTTCTAGAGTCCTAATACAATTAGGAGTACAACTCCTTGTTATGACTAAACCACCTTAACTAAACATTGAATGTATTCTTTGATAAGTGCAACCTCATGAGGTCAAATTTTATGAAGCCTTCCACGTTGTCACCTTACTACTGATGATAAACCCTAGAAATTAGGGAACATGTTTCCTTGTTTTTAGGTTTAGGATCTTTGAAAATTAGCACGTGGGACAGAGCCTTTATCTTCTCATCCATGACATATTTTATGAAATTTAAGGAGGTTGTTGTATTCCATGTTGTCTAAAACAAAAACCTCTCTTGGTTTTTTAAAACACTTCTCCAACTGTCCGAAATGTGTCTTTGAAAAACACGTGTAAAACAGGAAAATCTGTTCTCTGAAATTATGGTTTCAAAGAAAGCTTAGTATCTCCTAACCGATAACACTTATGAAGAAAGTGAGATAGGTTATTGTAGCTGGAGAGTTTATTAAGAGAAAAATCCTTCCGAATTCCAAAATACCTTTTTCTGTGACCAGAAACTGATCTTGAAAATGACTGCTAAAACCAGAAGACAAAGCTTGGCTTTCAGCAGTTTCATAGCACAAGTTTAACCATAAATTCTCCCACCTCATAACGAATTTGAAGAAACTGAAAGAGGTTTTTGTAGTTCAGTATGTTAGGAAGAAAAGCCTCTTTAATGTTTCAAAATTGAGTTCTAAACTGCTTACGAACCCTTCTGAAAGTTAACTAGTAAAAGCAAATAACAATGTCTTTTATGCTGAAACAAGCTGCTTCATTGATTTCATAGCACAAAACTGGTTTTTTACACTGTTTGCACTACGAAAACATGGATTTGTAGCTAGTTTCAATTGTTTTTTTTAAATGGCTAAACATATGACTTTCAAAACATGATATGGGACCCATAAAGTGTAAAACAAGGTTGTTGAACTTTATTTGATGATGGAAATGAGACTCTAACCCTATGAATTAGACTCTAGAAACCATAAAGGTGACTTAACCACCATCTAACAATATGACTTAGGAACAAATGTAAACTGTCCAAGTTTTAAAGAATTTTTGGGTGATACCAACAACCTCGATGTTATCAAAACTCAACAACCAAACGTTGTAGACCTCTTTCCTCACATCAACCTTGCATCTATGACATCCCACATCACATTTAGGAGCGGTTGGCACATTCAGCTCAGCGATTTTTGGGTAAGCCCGTCTCCCATGCCTTGTGTTGCATTTTTGTCATTTTTTGTGTTTTCACTTGTGGGAGTACTGTTTTCTTGATTTCTTTTAATGCGTGCTATCTTTTACATGTATACTAGCTTGTCCTATCTCTGTTTCAGTTTTCGTTGCTAGCTCAATGTTGTCGCATGCATGAAACTATTTTGTATGGACGTTCGCTCAACCGATGAACTGCCTCACCCACATGCATGTTGATCTATTTGTTGAATCTTTCATTCATGTTTTTCATGCATTGTTAATCACTTTTGCTATCACTTAGTGTCACCATGCATTCACTAACTTACTTGCTTTCAGTTTCCCGTCGGCGAGTCTGGCCACCCTTGACCCGGCCTCCGCCTTCACCAAGGCTGCATTGCATAATCTGGGAAATGAAGGCTCACCTTCCTAGCCATATTTTCACATTCCTACCTAGCACTATCCCCCAAGACTATTTTGCGCATTTCTAGAGGACAATGGCTGCTTGGCCCAAGAGATTGCACAAATTTGTCCCTAGGCCAGCAGTCCTTCCCAGCTAGAATTGCACATTGCACAATCCCAACAGTCAGTAGAAAAACTAGACTATGCATTGCACATTTCCAGTAGTCAGTCAGTCTTCCAGCAGCCCAGAATATGCCTTGTGCAGTCTTGGCAGTCGGTCTCCTGACCTCCCAACCGAAATTGTGCAACCTTCATGATCATGCACTTAGGTATGTTGCAAGTATGGTTTCATGTTCATTTTGATTTTCGACTGAAAGATTTCTTGTCGTGAGTGTTTCCATGCCTTCAGGTATCCTAGGTGTTCATCTACCTCTCAGAAATACAGGTACAATGGTTTTGAGGAGAGCAGAGATGAAGAAACCATTCAGAGCACGCTTGGGGATTTCATTGATCAAGTGTCCATGGAATTTCCTACCCATGAAGACATTAAGTTGTTCGTAGACAAGGACATCAAGCAACAACATCATAGTGAGAAGCATCATGAACAACAACTGAAGGCAACATACCAAATGCAGTGAATGCAAGAGGAAGGTTGTTGACAACACAGAGGTTAAACAAAGTTGTAAGATCAAGCAGATCCACTGATAATGAAAGCAACTTTGGAGACTCAGACTATGAAGTGACGGTGCAACATGAAGAGCGTGTGAAGCTAGGATATGGAACAAAGAAGGAGTTGCATGTGTTAAAGTAGCAACTCAGAAAGAACATGAAGTTGCACAGACAGAAGAATGAGTTGCAACAGGAACAGGAACAACAGTGGGTGCAACATGCACTCCCAGAGGAAACTGCGATTGTACAAGTTAGGGATCCATCCTAGTAGCTGACACAAAGAAAACATGGTGAGCAATGTTGTTGATCGCATGGAAGGGATTCAACGGCATGCATATCGTTGAGTGCATGAATGAAATCCAACCCATTCAAGACACTCACCAAGGGGAAGACAAGAAGTAATTCCAATTGGGGCTAAACATGCACTTCGGCAATTTGATGTGCATGACCACTAGAACACACTTGAAGATCAACACAAACACTATGCATCAATGTCTTGTTGGTTCAACCGTACCCAAGAAGATGATGTGCATGTTAGTAGACGAGTTGGATGAAGGGGCCAAACCAATGCACTGGTTGCAATGAAGGCGAGAGTTCTTTTTAGCAACATGTCATCATTAGGTACATGCACACCATCACAGATGACCAAGCTTGGCATTAGCTCACCAGCTTCACCATCACAAGCATGTCAAAGAGTTGGTCTCACCACAATGTATCGAGTGTCAGTGATGTCTTGCAAGGCTTTCTTAAGCCATGTTGTCTCACATGAGTGCATGCGCATTGTAATGTTGAGTCATATCAAGTGTAAGTCAAGTGTCAACAGTTGGATGTAATAGTCATAGAGTAGGTGAAGAGTCATGAGGCTAGTTCACAAAGGGAAATGTCAAGGGTCACCCCACCCTTTGCTATAAATAGTCCATCGTAACTCATTGTATGGGCTTTTCGTCAGCCAAGCTTCTACTAAGACTATCTTGAATAAGGCTTGGACAATATTGTAACACGACTTGGCTTCTCCACTGCATAGAGTTAGTACATTTCTTTGGAGGAGCAGGTGGATGTGGCTGTAACATTCCACTATTGGGGCTAGTAGGTTTACATGGATGTATTGTATGATTGTGACTTAAACTTCTTTATATAATAAGAGCTAGCACATTTCCATGCATATGTTGTTATTGTAGTTGGACTGCTCTGGTTGCTTTAATGATATATGTTGTTTAACTTACGTAGTTGTGTATGAACTGATTCACATGCAATTATATGAATCTTGTTGTTAATGTGTTGCATATGTTTTTAATCTTGTCACTGCCAGTATCGACTACTTTGTCGGACATCAGACATACCTTTCACTTGAATTTTTCCATAACAACTGTCGCACTCATCTTGGACTGATATGTGAGTGTTGTACATGTTATCTTACCTTGTATGATGTGACAGCCACATCCGAGTGGACTGCTATGCTGGAAGTTGTGCATGTCCTTTGTGTTGTGTGATCCTAACTGAGTTGGGACTGATGCCTTTCAACCTGGAACTCACCTTCACCTCCTTCCCCCTTCGAAGTGTTGGAACCTCTCATACACCTTCCTTGACTCACTCCATCACTAACACCCTTGCTATTGACAGAGTTATCTTACTCGCTTCTATGCAACATCGCGGTCAAGGAATTACTTTATGACCCACTGCTGGGTCTCCTACACCAAACAATTTGAGGTCTAATTGGGACTTCTTACCGGGGAGATCCCCTTAACATGTTGGTGGGTCCAACACCGTCAACATTTCTAGCACTAGAAGGAGGGCCTGATGACAAGATGTGCCCTCTCATCCACTTTTGAGCCTTTGCATATCTTTCATGGAGTCTTGCACTCTTCTTCCCCCAAGGTGTTTTTCGAATATTGAAGATTTCTCTATCTCGGGGAAGATTTTCGATCTCTTTTCCGCTCATATTTATGATGGTGAAGACAAAGTGGTCTGCCCTGAGCACTTATATAACTTTCTTTTCATGATATATGAGGAAGATGAGTTTTTTTACGAATAGGTCAGTTTGCTGCTTACATACACACTTTGTGAATCTCCATTTCATTGGGTGCTTAGCCTATTGGCTGAAACTGTGCACTCATTTGAGCACTTCTGTGATCTCATTAAAGACTAGTTCTATCATTTTGATCCAAACTATCTTGACCGGAAACTGTTATAGCAATGGAGAGATTTGCATGAATCCATTATTGATTTTTTCGTAGCACTTCCATGACTTGTAGTTTCAAGCTCTGAAGAGCTAGATGAAATTTTCTTATCTTTGGGACTTGTTCGAGTATTTCCTTAAGAAATCTTCCCGTCCCAAGAGGAAGCTTAATATCAAGCCTCCCTCAACATTCTTCATTGATGGAACTGCGCAATCTCATGTGGGAGCAGGCACTGCTTCAATTGACCGCCTGCCTCCCTCTCATTCAGTAGCTCCACCACTACCCAGTGATGTTGAGGATCATGCTCACACACCTATTCATCCTTCACACTCTCCCAAAATCACTCCACTTGATTTTTGCGCAGATTTGGTTATGATTCCTTTGAGTTCTCATATGCATTCTTTTCTTCAACCTCTGTCTTCACACTCAGGTTTTCCTCTGATGATTTTGTCTTGTGTTCATCCATTCCAAACTTTTCACTTGTTGTGAACAAGGAACAACCAACTGAGGAGTTGGTGTTGCACAACCAACATGCGTTGTCATTCATGAAGAGTATGAGTGGGAGCTTGAACATCAACACTCGGCGAAGGATGGCTCCCTTCTATCCGAGTCCCCTCTGTTCTTTCCTAACCTCTCTAGTGAACTTGCCATCCATGATTTTGCATGTGTATCTTCATCCACAGATGCACCCATTGTTGATCACTCGCAGGACTCACTGGATGTTAGTCCATCATTTGACAATAGAGAGGGTAAGTTACTTGTTGAAAATCCACTTGATCCTTCATCTGTATTTTTTGGAAACAAAGTGGATGAGTTTGTTCACTTTTCATCTACCCCTCTGTGTGATTCATCCAATCATGAGGATGCCTACCAACATCCTAAATTTTCTAATCTTGGTTGTCGTGATCTCTTCACCTCATCATCTGATCACAATGTTGATTCACTCATTGTTAATCTATCTAAGCCACTGGCCTATGAAGATCCATCTATCAATGAAGTTGAAACCCCATAGACTGTCGAGGCACTTCAGCCTGAGCTGATGGTTATTTCAGGCCCTCACTATCTTGAGGTTGGTTTTGCTTCCAATCAGGAAATTGTTCACACACTCAAGGCTCCTCATCACTCATTTGTATGCACTCAAGATCAATCTAACACTTAGATTTTATTTTCTCCACTCGAAGTACACAATCCCAATGCTCATGCATTAGAGGAGTCTTACATTGCAAGCAATTGTGCGCGATAAAATTTATCTTTGTTTCTTTCGTTTGCTTGCATGTCACAATCAAGAGTGTGCTTATGCTTCAAATTTGCAGGTAGTGTCACACAGCACCATGATAAGTCCACGAACTACCTATCATGCACATGCACTCACTTATGTCCCATGGTGTTACAGGCATTTTTGGGCACTTCAACCCCAATCAAAAATGTCCATAAACCGAGGGCTCTTAAGTCCCTAAAAGTGTTGCTTCACTGCCTAAAGGAACAAGGTCAACTGATTACATCATCTCCCAGAAGTTCTCCACTGAAAACTGCTCATAAATGGTCAAAAATGGACCATACTGAAAGCTCAATGCAGAGGGTGCGATGCATATCCCCTTCCCAATGTACAGGGTGTGAAGCATACTAATTTGCTCCTCTGTAGGGTGCGATGATCGGGAATGGACAAATGGCAGGGACAAAAATGCGAGGTGGAAGATCATGGAATCTTCCAGAAGCTTCCCCTATGACACTTGCCACTCCATTTTCGACTAGGGATGAGTAAGAGATCTTCATTCTCCAAGTGGAAGCAGGAACTATCAGAGAGAAAACACTAATCAAGATCCCAAAAGATGACTCACCTCTCTGTAATCATCTATATATGGATCCCTCATCACAGAGATCCAGAGGCTGGAATTTTGTATCTTATAGAGAAGTGTTGTTGGTATTCTGGTGTACATTCACAGTGTTCGGTGATCTAGCTTTGCTTGAGGT
>APFE030516223.1:55994-66077 GCA_000404065.3 Pinus taeda | reverse complement strand
TAAAGCTATTCTTGCTTCCTTCCATATTCTTGTGTACTTGTTTATATATGCATGTATATGGTTAATACACATCTGATCCTGTATTATTTATGAATTTAGATCCTTGTTTCTTGTATAGTAGTATGTTGCTATGATTCCATAGGTTCTTTTGAAGCTGGGCAGATACATAAGAAGCGACGAAACTCTATCAAGAAGGAGAGGAAATCGAGCGCAAGACTCAGGTTGGCCCTCTTGGTTCTCTTCTCATCTATTTTCATAAAAGGAATCAATAGTAGACTTTGAGTGTTTGTTTCTAAGATAGCCACCCATCTTAGTGGGAATAGTAGCATCCGAGTGGACACTATTCCCGAATAACAAAATGGCGACTCCACTGGGGAGCGACTAGATTACTTGTTAGCTTATCTATCCTTATTTCTTTTATAAACATACAGAAGGAGCCTTAAGTCAAGCCAGCTAGCCTTCGAACTGCATTTGTCATACAAATGCAAAGTAGATCAATGCTGCTTCAGTCAATCTCTGTGTTTTGTTTATGAATTAAACAATAGATCTGAAAGCAATCTAATTGCCCTAAGTGGTGGCTCTAGTAACCTCTTAGATCACCCTTGTGTTTTACATACACTAATCTTTACTTATTCAGCCTAAACACCTGAACTAGATTGCAAACTGTGAGTGAAATCTCATTCAAAGTCTCGCACTGCTACCATTGCACCCTGCCTTCAAGGGAACCGATATGCATTGCACTTCCCAAATGGAGTAGGTGCGCTGCATACTGAGTTCATTGTGTAACAGGTGCGATGTTCAGGGAGGATTGACTTTACTCTCCGACTGTGGAATTTTCTCACTATTTTCAGTCTTATTCAAGAGTTTTGTTGTCTGTAGTCAGTGTACTTCTGTGAAAACCCCCTTCTCTTGCATTATTCTGCCTCCTTAGTGCAAAGAACTATAAAAAAAAATTATGTATTGTGTGTCGTTTTAGTTCTCTTTTGCAAAAAGTAGCATAGTTGATTTTTCGTCTCTAGATCTGAAAGTGTCGTAGCTGTCGTTTTCAGTTTTAGAAAGCAATTCCATTGTTTTAGATGGTCAATTATATAGTTACTATTTCATAGGATTTGAATTATTAGTTTTAAAGTGTCGAAAAGAAATTTCCATTTCAAAATCGCAAAGTGTATCTCTTGCTTTCACTACGTTTTGAAAAAGAATTTTGTTGAGTACTGTCGCTTTAAAAGTAATTCAATTTTGCACATAGCTTTCTTAACGTCATTCACACATTAAGAGAGCTGAAAACAAATACATGCATGTGCATTTGCATTTTGAATTCTTGGCTTGATTTAGGACTGTGCATTTTAGCATGTGCTCTGTGCTCTGTGAAGAAAAGATGCTTGACTTTCTTCCCTTTAGTAGCTAGGATTTTCATTACTGAAACAAGATAAAACACCTGTTTATCATCTTAGACTGCATTTTAGGAATTATACATACATAACGTGGTGAACTTGAAAGGCAAACTGTTAAGCAAGATCAACTTAAAATAAATCCAATGAATCTAACAACGCTTTGGAACTTAACGCACAACATCTAAAGGTCTAGGCTAGAGACGTATTCCAGCATCGTAAAGCCTGGTAACTATTGCTTTCAGTGTTGGTTGGGTGATTCCTCCACTCTGAGATGGCAAGTGCCAGTATGGACTTGTGCTCCCACGTATCATCGCGTATATATTGGGAGACCACAATAGGCTGCATCCTTTATCCTTAGGAAGCTGTGTCTGCCGTCCTATCGATCATAATGCACCGAACACAGCATTCAGAAAGATTGACTGCCGTACCGTAAAAAGTATTCTGTAGTTTTACGATTGGTTTGGTAATCCTCTCTGCCTAGATCTCTAGAGAAGTCCATTTTTCTCCTTTTCAGACTCCTTAAAGGAAAAGGTCCTCTGAGCCCTTGTCACTTCAAGCTCAATAAAAATCGAAGGCGACTAGAGTCATCTTTTGTTTTTTCTCGACTCTTTAAAATTGAAAAAACAAGTTGTGTCGAAGCGTCTAAAAATTTATTTTAATCGGAATAACATCAAAAAATCCCCCGTTGTTCTTCAGGTTGAGAAAATGGAGTCTACCAACCAAGGATTTCCCCGTGAAGGAAATCCTAGTCCCTTCTCCTCTTGGGGAGATGTTGGTCCACCCCATATGGCCACTTTGTCACTTCCAAGATTGACAATTGGTCTGCCAGTCTGGCTCTTCTCTACCTTTGTCGTTCAGAATCCCACAATTCCTGAATAGTCTAATCAGCAACTAGACGACACTAGAGTTGTCTCTGAACCTTCTACTTCATCTGATTCTCCCTCTCCTCCTTCGTCTTCGCTTGATAAAGCCGATAAGGCTAAAAGTCAAGTAACTGAGAAGAAGAAGAAGCAGAAAGAGAAAAAGGAAAAGAAGAAAAAGGAACCAAAATCAAAAGGGAGCAACCAAGTATCATCTAGCAAAAATCCACACACCGCATAGTCAAAACCTAAATCTCCTTGCGTCATTGGCAATGGAGACCACTATCACCGAGATTGTCCCTACATCCCTCAGATCTTAAGGGAGTGGTCTCCTCGTTTGCATAATCCGGTAGCATCAACCTTTGGCGATCACGTTGAATGCTCACCATCAACCAGTGAAAGTGAAGCACATGGACAAAGAAGGAATCCTAAACATCCTTATAAGCTGTGTGAAGGCGATCACACCGTCCACCGTTGTCCCTTCCTTGAAGAGGCTAAAAGAGTTTTGGATAATCATCCGTTTCACTGTTACGACTTCCTCCTGGATATCAAAAACTCTTGCCGAGCCCTCCACCGGTTGCAAATCCCATTGGCCCATCCTTGTGGTCAGCCGAAGCACCTATCATTGAAAATGAACCCTTGGAATCCATACCAAACGAAAGTCAAAGGGTCGATACGGTAGTTGACTCAGTTTTGCCTTCAGAATGTTCATCTTCGAATGATACCATCATTGAAGAGAAAGAGAACGACACCGTTCAAATTCTTTTCATCAACACCGACTCCGATGAGCTTGGGGGCAATCCCCCCGTTCCTTTACCGCAGGAAGGAAGTTCGTCAGAGTCATATCCGGCCGTCTATTCGGTCCCACCACCAAGCAACCTAGTTGTTTCCTTCGACTGGAATCTACTAGGCAGACCTCATTTACCAGCCAGTGTACCATTCAGAATCATTGTACAAGCTTACAAAATGGTCATGGTTGGTACCATCATTGATGAAGGGGTTTCTATGAGTATCCTTTCCTCAACTGCTTGGAAAGCGCTTGGTTTGCCATCGCTTTTGCCTAAAATGAGAAATCTAATAGGTTTAGACAAAGGAACCAGTCGACCTTTAGGGATCTTTCCAAATGTGCCCATTACTTTGAGAAGGAAAATTGTTCACATGAACGTTATGGTAGTTCAAGGACCTTTAGATTATAATCTACTCCTTGCACGCGACTATATTTATTGCATGGGAGCCATCGTCTCCTCACTCTTTAGAGTAATGTGTTGTCTGCACGAAGGCAGAATGGTCAAGCTCATGGACCAAATGTCATTCCCTAGATCACACATCACAAATAGTCAAATGCCATCCATAAATGGTGTTTTCACACAAGAAATGTCTCATCGGTCTCCAGTCCATCCACCTGATGAGCACAAGTGATTCAGGAAGGTGTGACTAAAACCCAGGGGGCATGCACCCTGGTCTGCTTCGGTAGAAAAACTCTGGTTATAGAGTGGATTTCTACAAAGGATATATGACTAGTCTGGTGAACCCGCCCTTACAGGAAAATGGGAACAGGCTGGAATAAGATACCTTCGTTTAAGTTATTTGAGTGGAGTATCTCTACGCCACTCCCCTTTGTCTATTTTGATAGACATCGCCGAGGGAGCATTTTCCTTGGTAACTTGGAATTTTTTCGCTATACCTGGGGGCATGCAAACCTTTTGTAAGCAAGTGAGAGACGACCAACTAACATTAGCTCTATGATTCCACTGACTTCAACTGCCTAGGTCGGGTGAGTGGCCGAAACCGTTCATCTTTGTGGGGGCCACCTGGGCACCGGAAAAGTAAAGGAAACATTTTCCTACCTAGCCTTAGTGGTGATATTAGTATTTAAGTAGAGAGGTGTAGTTGGTTGTTCCTAGCGTGCATGCAAGAGGCTCTGGGGCAAAGCTTCAAAAGGTGCAAGCTCCATAAAAATGGCATCTTGAATGAGACATTCTTATCATACGACTGGAAAGCAATGTTATCGCAGAGTTCAAGCTCATTAAAAAATAAACTCTTCACGAGTAGTTTTAGCACATAGTTCAAGCTTGTTAAAAAATAAACATAAGTCATGAGAAACTATTTCCCCCAACATTTAAGCTCATTAAAAAATGAACCGGTAAATAACCATTGTGAATGCCTTATCGCCAGCTTTTGAGCCTTGGTCGTGTTCTCGCCATCACCTCCACTTTGTTTTTAGCTGATCATTCACCCCCATATGATTGTTTACCCCTTCGAGGAAAATTTGTGAAGAGTGATTCTGCTAAGCCATCCTTGTAACACTGCCGTGATGGAAATTCCAAATCTTACCTGAATCAGCTGCTACCCGAAACCATCATCGTTTCCTCAAAACGAGTCCTTCTTTAAGCTCTTTTCACCTGACTCGTAAAATATGAAAAGATTGCTGAGCGATTGGCCTCTCCAGCTCGTTAAAAGGCATCGGAAGTGCTTATCCTCCTCTAGATTTTAATCTTTTTGACCTGAGGGATTATTACACAAAAAGATCAAGCGCTTGTCTTGTTCGGCTTGTTAAAACTATCGAAAATTCATCCCTTTTGTATTATTTTACGTTTTTTCGGACTTAAGGGATTATACAACGAAAAAGAATCTTCGGAGTCTTCTTTCCGTTTCTTTCAGAATCTCTAAAATTTAAAGAGACCAAGTTATCTTTGTTGTTAAACTCGTTAAAATCGAATAGCGACAAACTCGTCCAAATGGACGAGAACGAGTTTCACTATCTCTAGGCTCGCTAAAATATAGCGACAGGTACGCCCGAAGGGTGGATTATAGAACAAGCATATGTTATCCTCCTCAAGCTTGAAAAAACTAAAGAGGTACTGGTCAACAATGACTGGGGAAAATTGGGAAGAAAACAAGAAGAAACTTTATTGGTAGCAAGTCGCTCTTGAACATGACACTTTCCTTCCTCATCCATGCCGGGTTGGGTTGTTCTGTTCACTGGTCATCACCATTGGTCCGTCACACCATCCATCTTTGGGGTTAACACTACCAATCCATCGTCAATGTCGCCAATATGTTAAACAGAAGTCATTCAGACAATTCACCTGTGTCTCACCCACTGCAATACATTCATGCTTCATTCCTTCATGACCACCACCTTGAACCCTGTATCGTCAGTTTGTTTTCACCTCCAAAATCATTTGCTTCATTTCGTGTCGTTGATGTGGGATTCATTAAGGCCCTCCTGTGACGGGTCGCTTCTTGTCGACATCAACTCATTATCCAAAGACGTTGACTTAGGAACAACCCTTTCAGTAATTTGAAGCTTGCATGCCTCAATGACAAGTTTCTCACTTTCGGCGACAGGTTTACATCAATGGCCTTTGACCGAGAGACTTTACGTGGTGTTCGACGCCAAGTCCCTTTTCACACCACGTGAATTGTACTATAGTACCTTGAGGGTCATTGTCATTATTGGTGATTCCTCTCGCGCCTGCTAACAGCTTACGTCATTGGCTAGTAATCAGGCGATGTCTTTCCATGTTCAACTCCAGAACATTTTTCACATGGATCGACTTGTACTCCGAGTGAAGATTGAATAAGTTTTGAAGACCCCGGATCTAGTTTCATCCATCCGGGCTGCGATATATTCAGGAATATAAAAACATCTAGTGTACATCATTGCCAAACAGATATGATCATCCAAATCAAAGGATGATGTGTCCATATCATCAGTCTGTCACACAGACGATTGTCTGTCCTATGTACATGAAAATGAATTTATAAAGCTGAGCATGGGAATGCCCGCCTCAGCTAGATCATGAAAAATGTTGTCAAAATAATGTATTGTATTATATCTTATTACAGGTTGCCTCCCAGCTCAGAAAAACTTTGGATCCTCATAGTAAAGCATTTCACCTGACATCAAAAAAGATTAACGACCTCATGCTTTAGGGGGCAACTATTATAGACATTTTTGGGCACTTCAACCCCAATCACAAATGTTCATAAACTAAGGGCTCTTAAGTCCCTAAAAGTGTTGCTTCACTGCCTAAATGAAAAAGGTCAACTGATTACATCATCTCCCAGAAGTTCTCCACTAAAAACTTCTCATAAATGGTCAAAACTGGACCATACTGAAAGCTCAATGTAGAGGGTGCGATGCATATCACCTTCCCAATGTACAGGGTGTGATGCATATTGATTTGCTCCTCTGTAGGGTGCAATGATTGGGAATGGACAAATGTCAGGGACAAAAATGCGAAGTGGAAGACCATGGAATATTCCAAAAGCTTCCCCTTTGACACTTGCCACTCCATTTTTGACCAGGGATGAGTAAGATATCATCATTCTCCAAGTGGAAGCAAGAATTATCAAAGAGAAGACACTAATCAAGATCCCAAAAGATGACTCACCTCTCTGTAATCATCTATATATGGATCCCTCATCACAGAGATCCGTAGGCTGGAATTTTGTATCTTATAAAGAAGTGTTGTTGGTATTCTGGTGTACATTCACAGTGTTGGGTGATCTAGCTTTGCTTGAGGTGAAGAAGGGCTTCTTAGCTGGAGGATGATGCTGGGTCAGAGCACATGGTTGTAATCTTCTTGCTACTTTTCATCTGAATAAAGCTATTCTTGTTTCCTTCCATCATATTCTTGTGTACTTGTTTATATATACTTGTATATGGTTAATGCACATCTGATCCTACATTATTTATGAATTTAGATCCTTGTTTCTTGCATAACGGTATGTTGCTGTAATTCTACAGGTCCTTTTGAAGCTGAGCAGACAAAGAAGAAGTAGCAAAACTCTATCAAGAAGGAGAGGAAATCGAGTGCAAGACTCAGGTTGGCCCTCTTGGTTCTCCTCTCATCTATTTTCATAAAAGGAATCAATAGTAGACTTTGATTGTTTGTTTCTAATATGGCCACCCATCTTAGTGGGAATAGCAGCATTTGAGTGGACACTATTCCCATATAACAGAGGGCGTGGTGACCAACATCTGGACTTCGTTTGTAGCAACTATTATGAAAACAAAGTTCCCCCTATGTATATTTGGGAATAATGTCACGCAGTTGAAGGAGAGTCTGGCAAATAAGGAGAGAGGTGTCAAACAAAATAGGAAAATGCTAGTCCTATTTTACGAAGATAATGTCTGGTTTCATAATTGTGGAAAGAAATGATAATTTTCATGAATTGAAGTATAATTGTGTGTTGATATTTCCTGTGTATGAATTCACTGTATCCAATGAAGGGTAGGGGTGTGGGAGGGATACAAGACCTGTGAAGGGCAAGAGGGAAGCTAGAACCTCGGGGGGAGATAATGATTCCTGTCATAAGGAAATGCTATAGATCAGAGCTGAGAAAAGGCTATGATGCCTTTGTTAGCATTCGAGGGGTTTTTTGCCTCCAAAAGAAGTGGGGTTAGAGAGAAGCAAACCACAATTGGAAAATAGGCCTTACTACGATAGTCTGGCTTTGGGGGGGATACTTACACCAATTGGGAAGAAAAAAGGTTCAGGTGTTTAAGGAGGGGAAAATTCTATAACAGAAGGATTTTTCATGGCTGGAGAAAATATAAACCTCTATGACTTTATTTAGTGAAGGTATTCGAAGGAAGGCACAAGCTTGAAAATCCAAGAGCATGGGGGTGGAGCGTAGCAAACTAAGAGTGTTTGTTCGTGTGATGGAATTGCTGCAAAAATGCTAGCTAGATTACAAGAGAGGTCAGGGCCATTTGTGGAGACCCTAGGGGATGGGAACTGGGGGAGTATATAGTGGAATCGAGAGGCGATAACTGAGTGGCTGCGACTCGTGGGAAATAGGGCCGATGATAAGAAAACTGTATGTTCTAATGTTGAAAAATAGATTAAAAAGGAATGACATAATGTTATGGAAAAATTTAGTACTAGGTTTAATGAATATATTCATTTTAACATTATAGGTAGCATTAATTCTAATATTCTTCAATCTTTAAAGATCAGGCACCAGAAACAAGTGAGGCTCCGGGAGGGGAGGGGACTGAGGAAACAGTAGCATGAAAAGATGGTGAAAGAAGGGGGGAAACATGGAAGAAAAGGAGGAAGATGAGTAGGAAACAAGGAAGATGAAAAGACGAATAGCTCGAAGGCATCAAAAAGAAAAATTCTGAGGAAAAGTGGTCAAATAATGGGAGAGGAAAGCATGCAGAATTTACTACATTTCTACCATGCAGGCACCCCAGCACAAATAAATGTAGTAATAGCATTGTGGGAATCAGAGTCAAATACCAATGTGGAAAATGAAGAGCTCCCAATGGCAGAATGAGAGCCATTACTTAGTAATCTAGGCCATACTAGAGGTCATCAAACTCTGTTCAGGTGGACCATACAACAGTACTTGGTGATGAAAAACCTACTGGCTAGGGCAATGATAACATACAGGGACAAAGAAGCACTAGAGAGTGGCAGGTAAGAGGAACCAAGTTTAAAATATATTCAGAATAAAATACAGTCGGTACAAGTGCAGCAATATCACCAAAACCTCTGTTCTAAGAGGATGGAAAAGTAGATCCTGACCCTACTACAAGGTGAAGTGGCTGGGTCAAGTGATAAGAACTCGACTCTAGTCGAATCATCTCATGACTGAAGGAGAGAGACAGTCAGTTAATTTTTTTATTATGTCAAATATCATTTATTTTACAATCATTAAGTATATAGTAGATATAATAGAAAACTTAGCATGGATGATAAGGATAAAACTATTTAAATTTTGGACAAATTTTGATGTTGATCGGTGGCCAACAGACTTGGTTTCCTTCAGGTAGGTTGAGGTCACTAGACATATATGTTGTTACCTGCTTATAGATAACTAATAGAAAAGGGAAGTACTACCAAGCTTACACAATTTTTTTTTTTTTATGTAATAATGATTGTAAATGATATATTAATATATATTACAATATAACTTTTTTTAAAATGTGCATTTTTATTTGGATTTCCTAACCCTATAAAAATAATGGAATATATATAATTTGATTTTAGTATAATTTACATAGTTTCAATATGTAAATATATTATATAAAATATAAACTGTTAAATATATTTACAATTCATATTACTATGTTTGATGGGTATTAATAACTAGTGACCAACTTCCTTAATGCAAGTATACACCAAGTAGAAAATGACCACACAAGGCCTTAAGTAAAAAAATCAGACGATGTCGTGAGAAATGTAGAGGAGACACCAGTCAAGCAAAACAAAAATACAAGTGTAAGGTGATGTGGCAACTAGAGGTGCCATGTCACCTTTTCATGACCAATATGGAAATAATTTCGTGAAATCAAAAGATAGGGAAGAGGTGATAAAAACGCAAAAGTGTCAATCCTATGGCCAAAACATAGGTGTGTAAAAATATGATCAAAACCAACATGATTGAAAACCCTTGAGCCAAGCGATAAAGATCATAAAAGTAAAAAATTGTCAAAATGCTAGTAAGGGATAGGCTTGAAAAATGAAGGGTCGACCCAATTAATTTGTCGAAACAAATATGGGGAGTTGTGGCCACAACACGATCTTACATGCGCATATCAAACTTATGCAGCTGATAGGCATGTCGCTTATCAACCATCAGGAATAGCCACATCTTATACAAGATGGAGTTGCTAGGGAAAAGGAAGAGATGCTCGATCTGGTCACAACGAAGATATTTGTCTAGTTCAAGCATCATTTTGAGGGTTTTACCCACATTCTACCATAGACATGGATGGAGGAGGTTCCCTAGGATTTAATATGGGACACTATAGGAGTGTCATCTCATATTAATCGATTTCTACATAAATTTTCCTACACAATAATATGTTA
>APFE030516223.1:23168-38061 GCA_000404065.3 Pinus taeda | reverse complement strand
CCTCTTGGTTCTCTTCTCATCTATTTTCATAAAAGGAATCAATAGTAGACTTTGATTGTTTTTTTCTAAGATAGCCACCCATCTTAGTGGGAATAGTAGCATTCGAGTGGACACTATTCTCGTATAACACATGGGCACTTTGAATCATGAAGTGTGGTTGTCTTCATTGTTATATCTTTCTTGCTTGATGGTTCACACAAATAGGTTTTTTGCGGACCAAGCCTTCACCAACATGGGTATACTAATGCGTCGGTGGCTGCATTGGAAGTATCACTTCACGTGATCAAGCCCATGCACTGTTAGTGTAGGAGTAGGAGTAGTGTTTACTTTCATTTGTTTGCTTGCATGTTTTTTTTCTTGTGTGCTTTGTTTGCTTGTTTGTTTACTTGCTTCACTTTCATTTTTTCTTTTGCTCTTACTTTGCTTTGTTGATTGTTAGTTTGTTCACTTGTTTCATTCATAGGTTAGTTTTTCATGAAACCATGTATGACTCTCGAAGCGAGTTGGGTAAAGTACAAGAGGTCTTGTACAACTATCACTACTTGGTTATCTATCATCTTGCCTCTGTATGATGAGCGTGTTACTTTTAGTCCATGATACGTCGAAGGAAAATACGTACTGTTTGAAGTGAACCTTGGTGTAAACACAACGCTTGCGTGCTAACTAGTGTCACCTTCTCTAATTGATTGTTTTTGGGTTAACCCTTGTCATCCTAGTCAAGTAGAGTAAGCTAAGGGGGGAAACCTTAATTGGAACATCAACGATACAATAAACTACTTCTTTGTTGGAATAACCTATTCTCCACTCAATAAGTTGGGATCCCTCTTCTGCCTCTAAAATGAATGAGTGCTATGCATAGTGAAAAATGAAAAAATGAAAAGTCAAAAATGAAAAATGAAAAATGAGTAAGGGGAAAGAAGAGAAAGGCTTCCTGTGCAGGGAGGTGATGCAAGTAACTTCGTTGGGGTACTCACCAGGCTCACTGGTAGCGAAGCCATGCTTGTGTTCCTGTGTGACTCCATCGGGGTACTGTCCAGGCCTGTTGGCAGTGGAGCAACACTAGAGATGAAACTAATACTCAGATGACTATACTACTTGTGCACCTATATACCCCTCAACCCCAATGAAAACAACTATGTTGCCTTGGCTTGGAATGTGTGTCAATCGACGAAGAGTCTAGCAGATGTTACATCTTACAATAAAACTAGTGTGAAGCTAAGATGAGCTGAGAGCTCAACAATACTTCTGGAGGTATTAGACTTTCTTTTCACGAACAAGATCCATTCACAGAGTTGGAGTTCTACCAATATGTCTCCAAGTGTTGTAGTGGCTACAAACACCCTCCAAAATTTTTCCTTAGCCTCATTTTGGAGCCTCCCTTCCAACCTTCATAGTAGCATGCCTTGCTTCATCAAGTTCACAAGCTTTAGTGTCTTTCTTACACAAAGGCAGCCTATCGGTCACAACTTGATCCATTCCCCTCATAGGCTATTCACCTAGACTTGGTCTAGCTGCAGGTTGAGAAACTTCCCCTTTAAAATTGTGCATTTCTAGAGGGCAACCAACCTTCCCTCCAGAAATTGCGCAATCCTCTCTGGAAGCCTGTTGGGCTTTAGGATTACACAATCCTTCCTGCCAACACTCCTAGCAGGATTTGCATAAATTTCCCCAACAAGGTTGCTCAGCCCAGAATTTGCACAAATCTAGGTAGCAGTCAGCTACTCTTCCTAGAAATTGTGCAAATCTCTTGGGCAGCCAGCTTAGCTCCCAGCTAGAAATGCACATTTTTCTCCAGCAGTTGAGCAATCTCTTCTATGTGTAGTTGAGTTGACCGGTTCCCTCCAGGACTGAGAAAAACAAAATTGCATGCATGGGTTTCTTCTCCCAAAGCAGCATGCAAAGGCATCTCTTTTTTCAAGGATCCGTGTTTAGCAATTGGAGGCTACATGCAAGGAGCAATTTCGAATCCTCCCACTAAGTGTCGCTTCCCCTAGATTCATGGCATGTGCATCACAACTTCAATGTTATCAAAACTCATCAACCTTGCAACTATGGCATCCCACATTACATCTAGGAGTGGTCGGCACATTCAGCTTAGCTGTTTTGGGGTAAGCCCGCTTCCCATGCCTTGTGCTGGATTTCTGTCACTTTTTGTGTTTTCGCTTATGGGAGTATTTTTTGCTTGATTTCTTTGAATGATTTCTATCATTCACATGTATGCTATATTGTCCTAACTTTGTTTCAGTTTTCATTGCAATCGTATGCATGAAACTGTTTTGCACGGGCATTCGCCTAATCGGCGAACTGCCTCACCCACACGCATGTTGATTTGTTTGTTGAATATTTCATTCATGTTTTGCATGCACTATTAATCACTTCTATTATCACTTAGTTTCACCATGCATTCACTGAATTATTTTCTTTTAGTTTCCCGTCAGCGAGTCGGGCCTACCTTGGCCCGGGTTCTGCCTTCACCAAGGCTGCATCGCGCAATCTGAAAAAGGAAGGCTCACCTTCCTCTCCATATTTGTGAATTCTTACCTACTACTGGCCTCCAGGTCTATTTTGCGCATTTCTGGAGGATAATGGCTACTTGGCCCAAGAAATTGTGCAAATCTATCCCTAGGCCAACAGTCCTTCCCAGCTAGAATTGTGCATTGTATAATCCCAACAGTAAGCAGCTAGATTGGATTGTGCATTGTGCATTTCTTGTAGTCAGTCATTCTCCCAACAACCTAGACTGTGCCTTGTGCAGTCTTGGCAGTCAGTCTCCTAACCTCCCGGCCAAAATTGTGCAACCTTCATGATCATGCACCCAGGTATGTTGCAAGTTAGTTCTCATGTTGATTTTGGTTTTCAACTGACAGATTGCTTCTCGTGAGTGTTGACATGTCTTTAGGTATCCCAAGTGTTCATCTACCTCTTAGCAGTACAGGTACAATGGTTTCTAGGGGAGCAGACATGAAGACACCGTTCAGAGCACACTTGGGGATGAAGTCAATCAAGTGTCCATGGACTTGCCTACCCACGAAGACATCAAGTTGTTTGTATACAAGGACATCAAGAAATAACATCATAGTGAGAAGCATCATGAATAACAGATGAAGGCAACATACTGAATGCGGTGAATTCAGTGAACACAATGAATGCAAGAGGAAGGTTGTTGACAACACAGAGGTGGAACAAAGTTGCAAGATCAAGTAGATCCACTCATAATGAAAGCATATTTTGAGACTCAAGCTATGAAGTGATGTCATGACATGAAGAGCATGCAAAGGTAGAAGATGGAATAAAGAAGGAGTTGCATGTGCTGAAGAAGCAACTCAGGAAGAACATGAAGATGCATAGATAGGTGAATGAGTTGCAATAGGAACAGGAACAATAGTGGCACAAAATGCACTCATAGAGGAAACTGTGCCCATACAAGTTAAGGATCCATCCCAGTAGTTGACATAGAGTAGACACGATGAGCAGTGTGGTTGATCGCATGCAAGGGATTCAACAGCATGCATATTGTTGACCGCACACATGCAATCCAACCCATTCAACACACTCACCAAGGCAAATACAAGAAGCAATTCCAGCTGGGGCTAAACATGCACTTCGACAAGTTGATGCACATGACCACCAACACATGCTTGAAGTTCAACACAGACACTATGCATTAATGTGTTGCTAGTTCAACCATACCTAAGGAGACCATGCACATGTTAACAAATGAGTTGGATGAAGGAGCCAAGCCAATGCACTAGTTGCAACAAAGGCAAGAGTTCGTTTCAGCAAGATGTCACCATGAGGTACATGCACACCATCATGGATGACCAAACTTGGCATCAGCTCACTAGCTTCACCATCACAAGCATGTAAAAGAGTTGGTCTCACCATAGCAAACCGAGTGTCAATGATGTCTTTCAAGGCTTTCTCAAGCCATGTTGTCTCACATGAGTACATGTGCATTGTAATGTTGAGTCATGTCAAGTGTAAGTCAAGTGTCAACAGTTGGATGTAACAGTCATAGAGTAGGTGAAGAGTCATGAGGCTAGTTGAACTGTCACAAAGGCGAATGCCAAGGGTCACCCCACCCTTTGCTATAAATAGTCCCTCTTAACTCATTGTATGGGCTTTTGGTCATTCAAGCTTCTACTAAGACTATCTCGAAGAAGGCTTGGACAATATTGTAACGTGCCTTGGCTTCCCCATTGCACGAAGCTAGTACATCTATTTGGAGGAGCAGGCAAATGTGGCTGTAATGTTCCACTGTTGGGGCTAGCAACTTTATACGGATGTATTATATGATTGTGACTTACACTTGTTTATATAATAAGAGGTAGCACATTTTCATGCATATATTGTTATTATAGTTGGAATGCTCTAGTTGCTACAATGATATATGTTGTTTAACTTATAGACTTGTGTATGAACTGATTCACATGAAATTATATGAATATTGTCGTTAATGTGTTGCATATGTTTTCAATGCTGTCATCGTTTATGTCGACGGCTCTTCCAGACATTAGACAGACCTTTCACTTGAACCTTGCCATAACAACTATCGCACTCATCTCAGATTGATTCATTAGTGTTGTACGTGTTATCTTACCTTGTATGATGTGACTGTTGCATCTGAGTGGACTGCTCCACCAGAAGTTGTGCATGTCCTTTGTGTTGTGTGTTCCTAGCTGAGTTGGGACTGATCCCTTTCAACCTAGAACTCACCTTCACCTCCTTCCCCCTTAAAAGTTTTGGAACCTCTCATACACTTTCCTTTACTCACTACGTCAGTCACACCCTTGCTACTGATAGAGTTATCTTACTCGCCTGTATGTGACATTACGGTCAAGGCATTACCTTATGACCCACTGCTAGGACTCCTACACCAAATGGTTTGAGGTCTAATTGGGACTTCTTACTGAGGAGATCCCCTTGACATGTTTGTGGGTCTAACACCGTCAAAAAACTTGTAGCACTAATAATTTTGTCACAAGTAATTTAAATGAGGTTGATTCAGAACCGTTCATGAAAGCATAATGTAAGAAATAAGATATGCACATAAATTTACAGGGAGTAATCCATAATCAGTGGTGGCCAAAGTAGATTGAAAGCTTGCAGCAAATTGATTGTTAAGGGAGATGTAATGGTAGAAGACAATAGAGAGTAAATCCATCAAAACAGAGCTTATACTTTAAGAACTCTATATCTTTAGATTTATAGAGAAGCGGGAGTAATGAAAGGCTTATGAAATGCTAAGATGTATGGAGCGCCTTTTAAATACCTTATTACCATTCCAATACATGCATTCTTTATCAATGGCTTGATTTAAATGAATATGCATAAAATGGGAATATATATAGCTACTATGTACCTACAATCTAAGGAGAATATCAAACATATATGAAAACACTAAGGGAGAAAAACATGTTGCAATCTAATCAGTTGAAATCACCACAACTCTTGTATTAATCATGTGAGAGAGTGCATATGTCAATATTCATATCACTTCCTTTGTGAAACAAGAAAAGGATCCTCACAAGAGCTTATTTGCAAAAAGAAATTAACCTTCGTGAAGTGTTGCTTCCCTCTATTTTTATGGAGAGGGGAGATTTGAATAATAGTTACAACATATATCTCAGTCGATCTTCAGCTGTCACATTGACTAGCTTTCTTGGCCTGAGGTTGCTCTATGGCCCCAAACATGACTACAAAAGATTTAATTGCTTCATTAAATTGCAAAAAAGTACATAATAACAAAACAAGTCAACAAATAAATTAAATCTTCATCAAAATATCTCAATGCCCATCCCCAGGATTGCCTTTGATCAGGTCACTTCTTGGTCATGATGTTCTACCTTTGGTACTTGGTTGGTTCCTATCACTTTCACCTTTACTACTTGAATCACTCATTCTCTAGAACTGGGCATGATTCGACCATTAGTTTCATGCCAAGGTGAAAAAACAAAGGTCATTTGGGAAGTACTTCATCTCCCCACTCCATGGAGCTCCATGTTGAGTTATTAAGTCTTCATAAGCGTCCATACCTTCATTTACTCACCGAATGCTTGGGCACAATATAGTCAAATTCATTGCCCCTGTCTATGTTGACCCTAGTTTCTTGTTACAAGGGGTTTCATAGGGTCAGCCCATACCGATTTCTGAATGTTGCATGTCCTCCTTTAATGCCTTGGCTACCAACCCATTATGTCTTTAAGTCTTTGTACTCCATTATCGAGGTGTTATTACATTGGTATTTTTATTTTAAAAGACCTTATAGAACAAAGCATTATGATCCACCTTAGCCCCTTTTTCTTTGAGTCCTTCCCCTTTCTCGTCATATGACCCAGGGCTATGATCAGGCGCTTAGTCCTTGGACACTAAAGCCTTCAGACTCATATCTGGGAGACCTTTTCCTTTGTTAAACTAAGTACCGGAGCTCAATGAAATTGACAACTTTCAAACTGAACCACCTTAGCAAAACCATGACCATCGATCTCTGATTGGGCCCACTTGTAATATCACAATCAACAATTTCCTATTGATGCATAACACACTACTACCACCGATCACTGATCAGTGACATCGTCACTACCATGGGTTGATTCCTAAGTGGTGACACATGTCACCTAGATATGACCCCATAGGACCCTAAAAATTCTAGATCAACATGCCATGTGTCCTCCATACTACCACATCATCATGATGTCAGCTGACCTGTGTCTTTATCGGATCTGATAATGGGCTGCCATGTGTCACTTATAAAAAATTATTATGTTTCCAAGCGTCTAGTTGGAGGAGAGAGAAAATAACCCAGTTTCCCTTGGTTTTTCTCTGATTTTAATTGTCACATTTTTGGAGGCATTCCTTGGCATTTTACAGTGTCAACCCTCTTTCCCCACAATTTCTTTGTAGTATTCATTTAGAGATCGTTGGGACCTCCGATCTCCGCTTTGTGATATCAACGATCATTGATCACTATTTTTCTCTGTCCTCCCCTACTGCTACTTTCATAAAACTCTGATTGTGATTTGTGACATGCTCCCAAACCTCTGATATGTTCTTCTTTCCTTCCTTTCAAAGGTAATAAAAACCCTGAACTTCAACTAGCCATATCTTCTTATCCCGAAGTCCATTTTCAAACATCCACATACGGTTGGAAAGCTTGTTCCGAGAACTATGTAATAGAGGGGGTATGATTCAAATTTGAGTGCTTATATGGCTTGGAATATGGTTGTACACTTTATTCCCTATTGCATTTTTTTTAACAAATGAAGACAAATTTTGCAGAGGGTGACAACATTGGATCCACCCAGGGACAGTGCCTTGCTAGCAAGGTGCTGAGAACCTACAGACTAGTGGCTTTCTATCCATTATGCATGGAGTTATTTCATTGAAGTATATATAAAAAAATAGAAATGTAAGGACTGAAAGTATTGCTATTTTTTTACAATGTTTGACTAGTATGTACAATGGGTGAGGGATGGACCTTTTAGTGTTGGAAGTACAATTTGAGGAATTTCCCATTTACAGAAATCTCAAGCATTTCACCATCCAAGTTTTCCAGCAAGAAAGTGTTGTTTCCCTTTATCTTAGAATCTTGAAGGGTCCTGTTGTAACGACTACAACACTATTCCAATTTTTGTCCTGCATCCAAATTTCGGTGCCTTGGTTTTTTTTCCCTAATGGTTGCAAACACTTGGGCTCATTCCATGAGCTCTTGTCGAGTCTTTACACCCTTTTTTCTTAATCAACCACTGGTCGTGTTTTGGCATGTTTATTGCTATGTCATGCTTGCGATCTTGTTCTAACAATTTTGAAGGTTTGTGTTTGTGTGGATGAGTTGTTTTCACTCTGTGAACACCATTCATACTCACACACAAAGTTGTAAGCACTATCACACAAGTGTCATCATGGTCATTCAAAGATCTAACTCAAGTGTTTCACTTGTCACTCTTAACCTTTAAGACAGTCTCACTAAGCAGATGTTTATCTTGTTGATTTGACGATTCCTGTCGTCGAGTCATGCTAAGTGTCTCATCACAATGTAATGTATGCACAAGTTCACTTGCTCTCACACTTAGCCATTTTTCCTAAAAATATTTTAACTGGACAACCCTCCTTCAATTGGACACCGATTAAGCTGCATTGCATAGTTTCAGCTATCGGTGACCCTACTCTACTTCCCAGAACTTCACAGAGCTTTATGCTATCCTTCGGGGAAGCCTGCACTACGCAATTCTAGAAGTGAGAAAGTTGAATGTCTCCTAGAACTATGCAGAATTTGTCCCCAAGTCTGATGCAATCTGTGCTTCCCACAAAATCACTCGTCAAACTTCCCTCTGATCTACTAGAAACCTAAATTGCATTGTGACCCCAAGTTGCACTGCTCTCCAAAACTGTGCAGACATACCTAGTTGCCTACCCTGCACCGCCTGTAGAAACTGCACAGTCATGTGAGTCAAGCCTCTGCTACCTGGCATTGCATTGTTCCAAGAAATTGCAAAGATCTAACTGGCAGACCCGCCTACTGGCTTGTTTTTCTTTGTCTCTGAAAATTGCATAGTTTTCACTAGCACTCTCCCTGCTACCCCACTCTGCACTCATCTCAGAAACTGCATAGTTATGTTGGGAAGGTCCCTAATGCCTACCCAACATTGTCCCTCAAATTTGCATAGTTGTGACCAACAACTCGTCATAGCCCGATCTAGCCTTGCGCTAGAAAACTGTGATGAAATGTCTGCTAGTGCCTCCTGCTACCTGCTCTGTCCTCCTTGAAGAAATTACACAGATTCCCAGTTGAACTCCTGGATGACCTACCCAGTCCTCATCCTAAAAACTATACAAAATTTCCCAACAACTCCTCCCGACACCTTGTCTGTCTTCCTCCCAAGAACTACACAATTCTACCAAGTTGGGTTCTACCTTGGAGTTAACGACTACCACATCCTCTATGGATTATTCCATTGGATGCTGGATAGACCCTTATTGTTTTGCATGTGTCTCTCCCTTGGTGGTACTACTACCTCTCATCTAGAGGCTCACTTTTACCATCTCCCTTATAGTAAGAGAACTTAGACACAAAGTTACATTATGCACTAACTAGGCATGCTCGCCTCTCTTTCTTGAAGTTATAAGCATCACACTCTCATGTGCTAAACAACAAGAGCTAAGGAAAATATCTAAGATAATGGCAATCGGGCCATCATAACATATGGGACTCCTACACCAAATGGTGTGAGTTCTAGTTGGGACTTCATATGGGGGAGATCCCATAAATGTTGGTGGGTCTAGCACCATCAAAATTTATGGAATTAGAAGAAGGGTCTCCAGTAGTTTATGGCAGAATTTCCTTTCAACCCCACTTATCCATCATTTTGTCAAGGCAGTAGCATAGACTCCCTCTCTCCCAAGTGCAACTCTAAAGTCGGTTACTCCTCACCTTCTAGACTTGAACAGGAAATTTCATATCATCACATCCTTGTTGTCTGTCACATTACCTGTTAAGTTTCCAAAGTTGTTGGATTGATTCTAGGAGTACACACTCTTACATCTTCACAGAGGAAGAAAAATATTACACCCATAGGAGTGGTAGTCTCATCTATTGAATAAGTAATCCTTGCCACTCTTGAAAAGCTGGCAGAAGTTGTTGAGAATGAAGATGAATGTCCTATTTTTCTAGAAGGAGAAGAAGTTAACAACTTACTCTTGGGCTTAGGTTCTGGTGGAGCTAGTGGAGGGGAAGACAACAAAGGAGGTAGAGGCGGAGACAAACCAACAAATTCAGAGGTTGAACCATATGATTCAAAAGAAGAGGAGGAGGATGAAGAAGAGGACAATATGGCTAACCAAAATATGGAATGGATGACACAAGGCCCATTGGCACTCCCGGGTGCCTTACACAAGATGCCAAGACACGCAAAGAATATGTTAACGAAGTATGAACTTGATAGAGCAATGAAGAAGGAAGCCCATCTAGACATGTTCTGCCTACATTTGCAGACACTCGAGGTACGTTATGATGATGTTGCATATATATTTTTTCTATGCATCATGGATGGAAGAGAAGTTTTATGGTACCATAGCCTTCCTTTCAACTCCATTCAGAATTAGGGGATGTTCAAGAGAATTTTTCTTAAGAAATTTTCTGAGGACAAAACCCCTACCGCATTGTTAAAAGAGTTGGGTAGTCTCAAGATGGAGCAGAAAAAAAAAAGTGAAACATTTTAACTAGACATTTAACCATATCTTGAGCAAGTTCACTGCAAACACTAAACCTCATGATTCCATCACAGTCAACTATTACATGTTTGCACTGTCAACCAACATTTCGCATTTCGTCAAGCGAGCTGTGAGACCAACGCTTTTCAAAAATTCCCAAGAAGCAATTGATGTGGAGAAATACCTGCACACGATTGGAGTCATTGTAGATGATGAACTAGTTAAGGACTCCAAAGACATGGGCAGGAGGTCTCATACTTCTGTGAGTAAGGTAAAGGAAAATGAAGCAAGTGAAATCGAGACCCTTACTCATCTCTTCAAGTCCTTGACAGCCGAACTAGATGAACTTAAGAAATAGACGATCGAGACAAATGTGAGCAGTAGACCTCCCAGATTTGTAAAAAGGAAGAATGTGGCATTAGGTAGAAGCAATATCCACCCGGCTAAATCTACACGGAGCTCCAATGTTGTGTTCCAAGTGGACCAAATTGTGAAGGACAACTACTACGTGATCCACGAAGAATGACATTTAGATAAGCCTTGTCTAGGATGGAACTGAGTTATGAGCACTATGGGTTCAAGTTTGACTGATCAATTTAAAGCTAGTGAGTAGGTTCAGCTGAAGGATGAAGATGAAGATGAAGAAGAGGATGTTGCATCTAATGAAGCTCCAACTTCTAGGCATGTAATTAACATGTATCAATGTATTAATGTTGCTCAGAAGAAAACAACCATAGAGAAGGAGCCCCCCAAAGAATATCAATTGATACAACTTGATCCATCAGCCTCCTCAACACAGAAAACACAAATCAAGTCCAAGAAGACAGATATAGTGAAAGATACGTCAGTAAGAAACAAACTTCAAAACACTCCATGTTAGGCCCCTATACTACTAGTGTAATCCCTTATTGTTATTTGTACAACCCACTTATTATATTGATGTACCCATGTAGTGCCCATATTGTTACTATTGTGCCCCATAGAAGCCCACTATTTTTATTATTGTGCCCTTACATTATTATTGTTATGTTGGCTCTGATTATGGTATGACCACTTAGACTCCTATATATAGAAAGGTCTTTTCATTTGTATCATCCAAGAATTGTTCATTTATGTAACATAAAGGAGGTTGCCCCCTTGAAGAGGCTGAATTATAAGGTGTTGATCTATCTTTCCTATTTTTTTGTTGAGCTAGTTTCATAACATTTGGTATCAAAGCTTTGGATTCTAGGGTTTCGCTGCTCCAAATAGGTCATTGTGGCATTTTCGCTATAACTTTCTTCTGCGACGTTTCAGAAGATAAAAAAAACCCATTTGAGAAGACATCGCACTAAACCTTGGGTCTGAATTTCAGAGCTTTTGGTGCTATATTTGCAGAGATGTGATCTGAGGAAGTTGGCCTTTTTGTAGAATCTTGAATTGCATTCAAAACAGGTGACTTGGGGAAAATCGTCATAACTTTCTCTCTGAGCATAGGATTGAAATTTCGTAAGAAGTCACAGAAAGAGGACGGACTGTAGTTTCTTTTGTATATTTTTTAGTTCCAAAGGTCGAAATAGTGACTCGTGGCACATCATACAAGTTTGCTCTACTGAACTAGTCTATAATCAAGTCACTGTGGGAGATTTTGCATAACTCTTCCTTGGAGAATCCAATTTGGATTAGACTGGTGGCATTAGAAAGAGAACACAGAGGGATACTGTAGTTCGCAATTTCAGAACTTAAAGATCTGAAAGTATAGATTTACAGTCATTTCAAGATCAAGCTCCTAAAATCAATAAAAAGCAAGATGAGGAAGTTTGATGGCAAGGATCCGGTAAATTGGATACTTTAGATGGAGCAATATTTTGATCTACATGGTGTACCATTGTTACAAAAGGTATGTATTGCATATTCATATTTAGAACCGGACCAATTTTTATGGTATAAAGGGCTTTGTTCTTGTAAACGACTTGTTACGTGGTCAATTATCACAGAGAAAATGATAGCACATTATGAGGATACAAAGAGAAACACCTTCTTTAGGGCAACACCACAACAATTGGAAAGAGTAAAAGGGCTTTGTGACATACTAGAAAGTAAAATTATGGCAACAATGAATTCTACCCCTCACAGCTATGAAGATGGAAGTGTTGTTTCTCCTAGCCTTCCACAACCTACAAGGTTACACCACAACAATTGGAAGAAAAAAGAGAAAAAGGGCTTTGTTACAATTGTGATAGCAAATGCACTAAAGGTCATAAGTGTGCTGAGAAGAAATTATTTTACATAGAATATGAATAGGAGGAAGAAAAGGATCATGAAACATCAAAAGAAGAGGATATTCTCTAGGACCCCACCCCAGAGGAAGAAGAAATGAATCAGACAATATCTTGTAAAGCATTGGCAAGAATTACCACTCCTCAAATTTTCAAGATAGAAGGACATATCAAGAAGAAAAAGGTGCAAGAAGTGAAAGATCACATCGAGAAAGAAGAAATGGATCCAACCATATCTTGTAATCCATTGGTCGAAATTACCACTCCTCAAACTATCAAGATAGAAGGACATATCAAGAAGAAAAATGTTCAAGAAGTGAAAGATCACATCGAGCATCAAGAAATGAATCTGACCATATCTTGTAAAGGATTGGAAGAAATTACCACTCCCAAAACTCTAGAGATAGAAGGACATATCAAGAAGAAAAAGGTTCAAGCAGTGAAAGATCACATCGAGCATCAACAACAAGTTCTCCAACTTTTAAAGGATAATGCCACTTCGGTGCAAAATGAAACGAAACAACAGGTAGATCAACATCGTAGAGAAAAATGTTTTGATGTAGGTGATTGGGTATTTTTACTGCTACATCTCAAGCAAGCTATTTATGAGATGGAAATGTTGGCAATACTACATGCACTTAAAAAATGGCGACCTTACCAATGGGAAGACTCTTCAAGGATGAGGATGTGGAAGCATTGTTTTGTGCTATTTCTGTTATCCAACCAGATTGGATAAATGAAGCAAGGGACGAATGGAAGAAGGAAGAATAAGTATGGCCACTTATTCAAAAGTTGCAAAAGATCCCAATTCAAACAATATTGCTAGAAATTGAAGAGGAAGGAAAAATCATATTGGAACCTGGAGTAGTCACAGAAACAAGAATCTGACAGCTACGAAATCGATCAATTTCAGAGTATCTCATCAAGTGGAAGAACTTGCCCGCTGAAGATTCCACATGGGAGGACAAGAATTTTATACATAAGCATCAAGAACTACTCAAGCATTGAGAACAACACTTATTGAAGGAGAGGGAAATGTTAGGCCCCTATACTACTACTGTAACCACTTATTATTATTAGTAAAACCCCCTTATTAAATTGATGTACCCATGTAGTGCCAATATTATTACTATTGTGCCCCATAGAAGCCCACTATTGTTATTATTATGCCCTTACATTATTATTGTTATGTCGGCTCTAATTATATTATGACCCCTTAGACTCCTATATATAGAAAGGAGATATTTTCATTTGTATCATCCAAGAATTGTTCATGTATGTAATGTAAAGGAGGTTGCCCCCTCGAAGAGGCTGAATTTTAAGGCATTGATCTATCTTTTCTATCTTTTTCTTGAGCTGGTTTCATAACATACTACAACGTAGTTGTAGTTGGAAAAAGCCTCTTCTCAGGCTAAGGACACTAGGATAATGTCATTAGAAGACCTAGTGATTAAGTTGGGTCATAATCCCAAAGATGTTAAAGCAGCTAAGAGTTTGATAAAGAAGAAGAATGAAGACATTGCTACACTTAGGAAACAACTCAAACTTCCTCCCCTCATACATCCACAAACTACAAAAGTCATTGAGAAACAAAAAGAGGAGGAACTATGGACTTGGTCCTTAAGTTGAATGAACAACTGAAATAAATAGAGGAAGAGTTGGAAAAAGCTTTGCAGTCTAAATAAGGTGAGTCGAACACCATACCTTAGACTGTAGTACCCATAGTTTATACAACAGTGCCATCTACTATTGCAGCAGCTTTGGCACCCAACGTCCCCTAGCAACAGCTCTTCCAGTAACATCAACAGCCGGTACATCATGTTGAAAAGTGTGCAACAAGAAATGCTTGTTGAGAATGCAACATGATGATGGAGCTTAGTGGAAAGGAGTCGCCTTCACTAAGTGGTCCCGCAGGCTATTTTTGGTGCAAGTCTATTTTTAGACTATGTCTATTTTTAGACATATGGATCATGTCTATGGATTGCAGGTTGCTGTTTATGGATGATTGGTCAAATTGGGAAAAAATAGATGGACTTCTATTTTTAGATCACAGCGGAGTGACTGCTCAGTCTAAATATAGAACAGTCAAATATTATTAGCTCATAATAATATTTAGACTATAAACTTTGTCTTATTCTCTTTGAGCACTTCAGGATGAGCTACGGATGTGGTACATGCAGATCCCAGAAGGAAATACGTGGTTACCTATGGGATGACTAATATTTGCATGCAGGACTTCAGTTAGAACTCAAGTGAGTTGAGTTTAGTGGACTGGAGGTGCAGTTGATGGAGTTGTGTTCAGTTTAGCTTTGTTAAACTGGTTGTATTTAGTCTAACTGGAAAATAGACTAGAGATGAGTTGGTGAATTAGTTATTAATTAATTCACAAGTTATTAAGTCATAATACAACTAATGAATACATCAAT
>APFE030516223.1:0-23158 GCA_000404065.3 Pinus taeda | reverse complement strand
GAGGTATTTTCATTTGTATCATCCAAGAATTGTTCATTTATGTAATGTAAAGGAGGTTTCCCCCTCAAAGAGGCTGAATTCTAAGGCGTTGATCTATCTTTTCTATCTTTTTGTTGAGATGGTTTCATAACACTCCACCAGACAGTACAAACACAAGTCTTACTCCAGACAGCTTGGTGATTATTCTCACTTTGGATTACAATATTTTTGAAGACATGAAGAAGACCCATGCAAACATTTCTCTATACGAGCTAACCAAGCTCACAGGTTAGGCAGATATTCTTTTGCACGCACTCGAGGAAAACTACGCAGAAAATGTTGCCTCTTCCAGCAAGGGACCATGCAAGTCTCCCGGATCACTAGCATTTGTGCTCAACATGCTTCACATGGAAGAAGTGAACTCCCTTTGCCCACCATTTTAGTTATTATTTGAAATATTCAAATTCAATGTCCACAATTGTTTGGTTGACTCTCGAACATCAGTCAATGTCATGCCACTCCCCATCATTAAACAAATCAATGCGTAGTGGAGAAATACGACTGTGCAAATCATCCAACTTGACCAAACATGTATACCATCCATTGGTGAACTCCGGGATGTGATTATCCAGTTATCATCTGATGGATGAGTTCACCAATGCATTAACATTGTGATTGTGCAAATCCCGGAAGCATATGTCTTATCGCTCAATAGAGTCTGGTCGAGTAAGTTGCATGGATATTTTGCTACAGAATTTTCACACTTATGGCTTCCGTACTAGGGTTGAAACAACCAGATCTGGGTTTTGTCGAAGAGATATATGAAACATAATGTTACTCCCTTGAATGGTCAAATTGAATCATTGGATTTCGGAGAACTTTTTTTCATCAATTTCTTTCTGGAACGCAGTTGGGGTGTTGTCTTACATAGCTGAACCCCACCCCACCAAACACACAGTTGGGTCTCCTTCCTTTTACAACTAATGGAAATGAAACTTGTACAGTACATTGTAACAGTAGTAGCAGTAGTGTTAACAGTACTAGTTCCATAGGCGATCCTTGTACAGATGACTTGTGGACCTTGTATTTTGATGGATCCAAAACACAGGATGGCTCTAGAGCTAGGTGTGCTTTGATAGACCCAAGGCAAAGGAAACACTTAGTCTCAAGCTGCTTGGAGTTCAAGTGCACGAACAATATTGCCGAATATGAAGCACTCATTTTGGGTTTACAGAAAGCCCTCATCCTCAACATTGCTATGCTAAAAGTGGTAGGTGATTCAGATATTGTGGTACGCCAAGTACATAACACCATACATTGTATTTCACCTATTCTTAAGAGTTATCAACAAGAGGTATGGTGGTTTATCTCTAATTTCCAAGCTTTCAATATCATCTCTGTACCAAGAATGCACAATGCAACTACAGACACTCGAGAAAATATAGTTGTTAGGATGACACAACTTAAGGATAGATTTCTATTGAAATTATGTATAAGCCATATATCCCTGAAAGCATAATTAATTTGCATGTTTTTGATGATGATGAACAAATACTACATTTCATGGCCAATGATGACATCTTCAAGGACACAGCGATAATGAAGACGCACATGAGCAGTCTCTTCAAGACATAACTGATGACAATAAATGCAACATCATCCCCAAGGGTGTGGTTTCACTCGAGAATCTATATGATTTGTTGAACCACTTCAAAGTGCCCAAGAACAATAAAACCCATAGTTCCACATTGATGCACGAACAAATTAACTTGGGAATAGATAGAGATTTAAAGTTTGTGGATCTCAGTACATGTTGCACATCGGAAGAGTGGCAAGCCTTTGCCTGCCTATTTAGGTAGTACTGTGATGTATTTGTGTGGACATACAATGACTTGAAAAAATATGACATGTGAATAATCCAACACATCATTTTGATCAAAGAAGGGGTCAAGACATTTCAACATAATCTTAGAAAATTCCATTCGTCACTTGAACCCCTCATATAGAAAGAACTGACTAAGGTGTTGGATGCTTGGATCATTTACAAGGTTTGTCATTTTACTTGGGTTAAAACTTAGTTCCTATCAAAAAAGAAGTCCGAGGATATCCGCCTGTGTGTATATTTTTGAAATTTGAATCATGCTTCGAACAAAGACAATTAACCTATGTCATCTATTGAGCACATCTTGCAAACAATATCTAGAGAAAAAAAAAATTCTTTGCTTGACAGTTTTTCTAGATATAACTAGGTTCTGGTAGCAGAACCTAACACGCTTAAAACTACATTCCATACCAAGTGGGGTACGTTCACTTATCAAAGAATTCCATTTAGGTTGGTAAACACAAATGCAACTTGTCAATGTGCTATGGACATCTCCTTCTATGGGCTCATCAGATAGAGCGTGGTAGTTTACCTTGATGATGTGACAGTCTTTTCCTAAAAATAGTCAGACCACCTGCACCATCTCAAGAAGATCTTTGAGTGATGTCGCAAGTATGGTATATCCCTGAATCCCAAGAAGAGATTCTTTGTAGTGTTTGAGGGGAGCCTCCTTGGGCATATCATCGCCAAGAGTGGGATCAAGGTTGATGTGAACTGATTTTGGACTATCACATAGATTCCTTACCCAATGAAAAATAAATTTATGTAGTCCTTCTTGGGGAAGATCAACTTCCTCTGAAAGTTCATCTCAAATTATGTGCAGATTGTCAAACCTATACATTGATGATAAAAAAGGATGTATTTTACAACTAGGGGAAGAAGGAAATGGACACATTCCCCATATCAAGCAATCAATAGTAGAATAACCTATGTTGTACAACCCATATTTCAACAAAGATTTATTTCTTTACACATTCACTTCTGACACTTCACTCACTACAATACTCACTCAAAAGGACAAACTTAACAATTAACGTCTCATCTCCTTCATGAGCACGAGCACGTAGGGACTTGATCTCAACTATCTTGCCTTGGAAAAACAATAATATGTTGAATACAAGGTGGTGAAACATTTCAGACCCTACTTGCTAAAAAATCATTGCATAGTATTTGTTCCACACCCAGCAGTAAGATCATTGCTTATTCAACAAGTGTTGGGAGAAAGATGTGTGAACTGGATGACAAGCATATAAGATCTTTATATCAAGCTAGTTCATACTACCAAGGGTCATAGTCTCTGCAGACTTGCAACAGAAGTAGTGCATGCACAAGAGGAATAAGAAGAGCTCACTAGATGGGAGCAAGAAGTTTATATGTATAATGTAGAGCGAGCACCACCCACTTCGCACAACAACTCTTGGTACAATGAAGTGTGCTATTACCTTGACAATGATTCCATTCCCTCTCACTTTTCCATGTGGAAGAAGAGGGCACTCTGACTCAAAGCCTTATCTTACCAGTTGGTGCATGGAGTGCTTTAGAGAAAGCACAACAATGGAATTTTTCTCAGATGCCTGGAGGCACAAGACTTAGAGAGAGTGTTACATGATCTTCATGACAGACTAGTCAGAGGTCACTTCATGAGTAACACAACAATTCATAAAGTCATGAGAGTTGGTCCTTGTTGGCCCACATTGTTTAAGGATTCACACACTCATGTCCACAAGTTCCTAGTCTGTCAGCAATGCATCAGAAGAACTCAAAGGTCAGCAGCCCCATTGCAGCCTATTGCAATGGATGAACCATTCCAACAGTGTTGCTTAGACATCATTTGGGAAATATTCCCACATTCATCAGAGAAGCACTACTACATCCTCACTACTATAGATTACTTCATGTGGTGTGTTACAGATCCATTTAGGCATATCACTTCCATCATCCAAATTAGTGTTTTAGGGCTCATCAAACCCTAATTTCAGTTGCCACATGCCCTAAATGAGTCAAACTTTTGAATGCCTCCTTCCCAGACAGTTTCATGACTTGAAGACATCCTGAAATGATCCCTAAAGGGACCAGCGTAGGTAGTCCCATGTAAGGGTGCACTGCAGAGTAGTTGAGTCCATGCCAGGGTGCTCTGAAAAGCACTTAGGCCCTCTTTGACTTGTGTTGGACGAGATTGAGTGAAATTCACATAGGGTTTGGGGAATATTCTTATCTCTTGGAGACTTCTAGAAGTTTCTCTCACTTATCAACTCCTATGAGCTTGCAAATGGATGAGGAATGAGTTAAGATGCATCCTATCCTCTCATCCCTTCCTCCATGGAACTAATTCTAAGTATGGAAGGCCATTCAATACCCCCATTTATGACATAGCCTCCTCTGTCTTCCAATAAATTGAGCACTCATCTAAGTGATCAAGGGGTTGGACTATGTTGAATTGCAAGGAGATAATGTTGCTATGAGAATTGACTTTGAGACAAGTATTGTTATCTTACAAGTTTTTCATGCTTTTGATGTGATGTGGATGGGATCAAAGCGAGAGATGTGACTTCGAATCAGACTTGATGGTTGTAATTCCTTCTTCTATTCAATAAAGTATTTGAACCTTTTTCCATATGCTTATCTTGTTATATGATGCTTATATGTGTGAATGTATCTGATTCCATTTACTTGTAATCAATAGATCTTTTGCTTTGATTGGTTCTTTTTCTTTTGTTGATGTTTACAGGTACTTCTCAAGCATGTTAAGTATGGGAAGGAGCGACGAGATTGATACAAAGGAGACAAGAGGAAAGCAGAACTACAAGTAGTTCTTCTCATTCTCTTTGTCTTATCTATTGCTTATAGGAAAAGGCTAAAGTGCTTTAAATTGTTGTTCTAGATATGGCTACTTATCTAGGGAATTAGTATTTATCCATAGATACCAAATTTTGCAAAACACATTGTCGACCATATTTGGGAATCATCCTTCCTAGTAGCTTATCCACCTCCTAGGACACACTTGCAGACCCTACTTGTTTTCCTTGATTGTATTTCAGCTCTATTGCACTGAATTTTGGTCAAAAACTGTGTCAATTTGCCTCTTGAAATGGCTTACTGTCACGAAAGCAGGCTTGTGAGGGACACAGTGCACTACAAAGCACCCTTGGCTTAGGGACAATTCTTTGAAGTGCACTGTCACCCATTCAAGGTTGCGCTGATCCTCCTAGGGTTAGTTTCCAACCTTTGGATTGGGTTTTTGCCAACTTTCCTCTATTTGATTGCTTGTTGATTGGTCAATGAATGTCATGTCTTAGCAAACAAGTTTTTATCTCCTTTGCTAGCCCTACTTTGACTTAGTTGATTGATTTTTCTTAAATGTTTTCTTTGTCATTATCAATCCATAGTCAAAGTTAGATTATAGTCGATTAATCTTTCTTCGAAAGGAAGTGTCGTAAAAGTCTTATTTTCCTTCGAAACAGAATTGTCATAAAGTCTTCATTCTTGTTAAAGTTTGATTGAGTGTATGTGCATTAGTTTCCTTTTGTCCATATTCACAGCATGGAAATTGAAAATAAATACATGCATCTTGTATTGAAAAAGTTTGTGTGTGGTCATAGGAATAGTTTAGGGAAATTTCATTAGATTGTGCTCTTTTCTCTTTGATCGAAAGAAATCTAATTGATTTATCCCTATTAGCTAAGATTTGCATTGTTAAATTGAATGGAAAGAATGCTTATCATCGTAGTTTCATTCCTAGGAATTTCATAATACATCACATGGTGAACTTGAAAGGAAAATTCCTAAGCAAGATCAACTTAAAATTAACCTCAATTTACCTAATGGAGCATTGTCACCTAACAAAAAACATTTAGTGGTTCGAGGCTAGAGACGTGTTCCAACATCATAAAACAAAGCAGTTGTTGCTAACTTGTCTGCAATACATCCCAAGTGTGATACCTCATTCCAAGTACGTGAGTATATCGTAGCTCATCCACATACCTTTGGGTATATAGGGCGGTGTTACAATACGTAAAGTATATGGTAATGCTCTCACTATGCGGTTTTGCATTAGACAACGCTTATACGGATTGGGCCTCCATTTACTTTCGGGTATATATGGGAGGACAAAACTAGGTTGCTATCCATCCTTAGGTAACCGAGTCGGCCGCCTTGTACATTTTGATACACCGAACACAACATTCAGGGAGATTTCTTGACCATACTTCTCGGTTCACCGGGAGGTATTCTACAGTTCACAGTTGCTTGGTAAACCTTTTTGCCTGGATTACCCCTTTTTGTTTATTTCTTTTTGTAATAAAATTAATCAGCAATCGTGGAGGAACATCAACCCTTACCTCGTCGTTTGCGGAGAACAGTGAGAAAACCACCTTTGCCGCTCGAAGCTACACCTATTTGGTTAAAGTAGTCTCATTTAACTGAGTCAAGTACATCAAGAACTTCTGGTTCTTCATCTGAATTACCGGAGTCACCCATTCTAGTAAGTACTAAGACTCTAGTTACTCCAACTATTTTTGTTACATATGTTACTAAAGAAGAAGTTTCACAGTTACCTGAGGACACTATAATTGACACTAGTAAAACGGTAACCAAAGTTGTTCAACAACAAATTGATCCTCAACTTGAAGTTGCTCAACAAGAAATTACTTCTAAACTTGAATCAGTTCAACCAGAAGTTAATCCATAACCTATCATAGTTCAATCAAAAGTTACTTCTGAACATGAAGTTGTTCAGGAACCTCTCTCTGAAACTATTGTTCTTTTACCGGAATATCTGTACTTCAAATTTGAACATTCAGAAGTTGTTACTTTACCATAAGACGATCAACTGCTTAACCCTTAGACATCAATAACTACTGAAACTTCCACTTTACCAATACTAGAAGTCTATTACGAACCTGACGATGAAGTTCTTCCACCTGGTTTAATTGTTGTTGAGGAAGAATTTGAAGAAGATACTGCACCTGGAACCCCATTCCATTTTGGAACAAGGATTTATCTTTACCCTTATACTCCTCATTTTACTACTCCTTTTGATCCTGCCTCTTTTCAAGTACCCATTGATTCTTTAGGACATCTTTTGGGTCAGTTAGCTATGGTTGAACAACCATCAACATCCCAGACTATATCATCTGATGCAACTACGGCAGAATCTTCAGTCGCAACCTCTTCGATGTTTACTACTATACCTGAGTCACATCTATATGGTGAATCGTCCGTCCCGGTTGATTACCAATATTTATCTGGAACCCACTCAGGGGTTTCTTCTACACCATGGTCATCACCCATGTCCTCTACTAGAATTTTACCTATTTCTTCATTTATGGGAACTCAAGAATTTGATCCTGCATATCAATATCAAACTAAGAAATCTAGTCAACAGTGACCTATGTATCCACTACATACAGATTGCCACCATATGGAGAGCAATATGTCTATTTACCTTATCCTCCATATCTTGGAGGAAAACCATATGGTTGTATCCCACTGTATTCTGGTCAGTCTAGAATGCGAGTCTGTCAATGGCAACCCACAATGCCAGTTCAACCAAGGCTTGTGTATCCAACACAACCAATGCAAATGGTGTCATCTATTCTTACTACACCTGTTGTTACCACTATACCACAGTCGCAAGTTCAAACAATTGTATATCAACCTGTACAAATTGATCCTTCTACCTCCCAACCATAAGTTTCAGGTCAGCAGGTCCAAGTTTCTCAAGTTGTTGTACAACAACCGCTTATGTCCACGGTCCAAGAACCTCAGGTTAGTGTACCTTTATCTGGAGTGACTCAGGCTTACACTAGTATAGTTTGTTCACAACCTGGTCAAGCTAACATTGGTGGGCAACAACAACCGTTAAATCAAAAACCATTGTACCAACAACAACAACAGTTGATTCAACAACCTTGGTAGCCCCAATATCAACAGCCTCAATTCCAGCAATTCCAACCCCAATTTGGACTTGCCCAACAAGCTCAACCCAAGTTTGGACAATATCAAGCTTACCAAGGTCTTGGTCAACAAGGCTTTGCTGGTTATGAACAATCGCAAATTCGACCTAGTTATCAACAACCACCTTATACTGGATTTTTTCAACAACCACCTTATCAAGGTTACTAGATAGAGAAGCCCTATGCTGGTATGCAAAGACCTATTTCTCAGGCAATTGCATCATATCCTAGGTATGCTCAACTTGGCTTGAATCGATAGTTGCCATTTGTAGCAACTCTTGAATTACCAGATTTAAATCGAATCACTAATGATCCAATTTTATATGCACTTTGGTGGCTAGGAATTCTGCATAAGTTACCTTCTGACATTCCAAAATTCAATGGAAACCCCAGAGAAAACCCATCAAATAATGTCATGAATTTCCATTTGTGGTGTTCGTCAAACTCCTTGAATGATGATTCAGTTAGACTCTATCTTTTCAAAGAATGCTTACTGATCCCATTGCAAAGTGGTACATTGAGTTACGACGAGCTTCTTTCGACAATTTTACGACTTTAGCCACCACAGTTTTGACACACTTCTAGTTATCTATCGAATACGAGACTAGAACGGAACTCCTCATGAACTTTAAACATACTACTGCTACTCATATATAAGATCATATTCATGAGTGGCAGCGTCGTTGTCGAATGGTTAAGACTTATATTTCTGATCAGCTTTTGGTTGAGTGGTTTATAAAATTCTTGTTGCCATCAATCACCGAGGATGTGGTGAAAGGTGGAGTTGTCACAAAAGAGAAATTAATTGCTCGTGCCAAAAATTTAGACTTGATTTATACACAGCCTGGCATGCTTTAGGACAAGATTCTGAATGCACCCCAACCAGCTTTCACTGTTCCTCCACCACCATCAAGTAAGGACTCTCATGCTGGTGACAGTGTGATTGGTTCTTCGAGCACACAAATGGTAGGTAGACCATCTGGTCAAACACTTGTTGTTTCCAATAAAACTTCAAATGCATAGAAAACACTCTTGCTTTCGAAGCCAATGATGTCTCATCTGACAAAGGCAAGAATCAAAAGCAACTAGGAGGCAAGAAGAAGGGGAAAAACAAGAAGAAACAAGATAATCCCCCTCAAGAGAAATCGTCTGATTCCTCTACTTCGGCAAGGAAACCTCATTATCCATGTCTAATCTGTAATGACAAGCATTTTACAAGATATTTTCCACACCGCTCGGAAGTCTCTAAACTTCTAAAGACTTCTAACACATCTATAGTGTTGACTGATCCGTTTCCAAACCTGGAGACACATTTGGTTGCGAGAGACCATGATTCCACATCCCAAGTACTTATGCTATCTACTACAAAGCCTAAAAACAAATTTTTGGTTTCGACACAAAATAAAGATTATGGAAATCCATTGTCATCATCGAATAATTAGGCCACTAATAAACCTAATGCTTTGACTTCGACTTCATCTAAAAATATTCCACCACCTGTTGCGCTAGAATTGACAATAAAACCACCAAAGGGAGTTGTACATAAATAGACATTTAACCCTCGAGCTCGAGCAGCTCAGAACTATAACATAGTAGAAGACCTTACTCAATTACCTCTTACTATGTTGATGCTTGAGGTGTTGCAAAACTGTCCATCCCAGAAGCAGGATTTACTGTCAGCAATTGGTGGAATAGACCCTATAGATTCCAATCTTTTGGTTTTTAACCCTGCAGGATATGCACTACAGTTATCGACACAATTAGCTTTCTTAATTCAAGTAAAATCTCTCAATAAAAATTTTCACCAAACTATTATTAACCATGGGGCATCTACTTGCATTATGTCAATGAGTTGCTGGAAAACACTTGGTTCACTGTCATTGTCACGATCACCAACATCATTAAAATCTTTCAACGGATGCACATATACACCTTGTGGGATTTTGAGTAACCTACAAGTTGAACTAGGGGGAAAAAAAGTTACTGTTGAAGTTGAGGTAGTTGATAGACCCCTTGATTACAACATTTTACTGGGAAGGGCATGGGTATATGCTATGGCTACTATGATTTCCATGTACTTTCATACGATTGCATTCCCTCATAAAGGTGGAATCACAGTTATCGATCAACTTGCCTTCTTTGCATCTAGTTATTAGGATACTGGAAGCATTCTGTTGGTACACGGACCCCTACTATCACTTCAAAATGTTAGAGTAGGTCTCTTTAAAGATTCTTCCTTAATGTGTACTTTTACGCTATCGTCACCATCTGATTTGGCGGAAGTGGAAAGAGTGGAGACTTACAACATGATTTCCTCCACCTCATCTGATTTAAGGAGGATTACCAATAATTCTGAAGCTGATAGTAACTCTGAAGTTATGTCACTTAGCCCCATTGAGTTTGCATAGCAATCAATTTTTATGGCTTGCACAACAAACCCAAATCCACTTTCACAAATTGTATGGGTAGACCGTTCATTAGAATATGGTACTTCTTCAGATCCTTTTTCACGTATATTTTCTATGGATGAAGGAATCATCTAATCAATGATGATAGGAGAAGAACCTTGGGAATATTATCATCATCGTTCCCATCTTCTAGATGACATTGAAGATTATTCAAATGAACTTAACCACCCTACAGTTGTCGATTTCCTTTCAAATTATATTTTCATAGATACAACAGATTCCGAGCAAAACCTGTCAAATATTGAAGAAAATATTTCTATTAATATTTCGACCAAACCTAATGTTGTAGAAAACATTCATGTTAGCAAATCTTGTTCTCCATTAGAACTTGATACTTACCGTGCTCTCTTTCATGAATTTCGAGATATTTTTGCATGGTCATACGAGGAGATGCTAGACATTGATACGAGGAGATGCTAGACATTGACTCTAGTATTGTTGAACATGAAATCAAAATTCATCCTGATGTCAAACCAGTACGACAATGGCTTCAACCTATTCATCCAAAGAAAGTTGTTTCCATTAACGCAGAAGTTGAAAAGCTTTAGCATGTTAGTTTGATTTACCATGTACCTCTTACTAATTGGGTTTCCAACATTGCTCCTGTCATGAAAAAACAAGGGACAATTCGAGTGTGCATCGATTATAGGGATGTAAATCAGGCTTGTCCAAAAGACAATTATCCTACTCCTTTTATCGACTAGATTATTGACGAATGTGTCAGATGTGAAATTTTCTCATTTATGAATGGTTTTTCCGGTTACAATCAAATAAATATCGGACCGCAAGACCAATCTAAAACAACCTTTATTTGTCCATGGGGCACATTCACGTATAGGAAACTCCCTTTTGGTTTGAATAATGCAGGGGCCACATTTCATAGGGAAATTAATTATGCCTTCCATGACATCACGAATATTGTTCAACCTTACCTTGACAATTTATTTGCTCATTCATGAAAGCGGACTGATCACCTACAGCATTTGAGAGCAATATTTTTATGGTCCTGACTCTACAAGATATGACTCAATCCACACAAATGTGTGTTTTGTGTTGGTTCTGGTCAATTTTGTTGGATTCATAGAGTCTTGAGATGGAATTTGACTCGATCCTCTAAAGGTTGAGGCAATTCTTGACTTGCCTCCACCTTCAAATCTTTTACAGTTACAGAGACTCTAAGGGAAGGATAACTTTCTAAGGAGGTTCATTCCCAATTACGTTGAAATGGCTAAAGGTTTTACACGTATTTTGAAAAAGGGGATACCCTTCCACTGGGATCAAGTTGCACAAGCTTCCTTTGATGCTCTTAAAGATACCTTGATTAGAGCATCATTAATGTCTTCTCTGAATTATCAAAACGACTGTTACCTGTATCTCACCACTGCAGATACAACCATTGGCATCATTTTAGTCCAAGAAGAAGATGGGATAGAACATCCAATATATTATTTGAGATGCAATCTCAATGATATAGAAAGTGAGTACTCTTATGTCGAAAATTTAGCTTTGGCAACTGTGAAAACTATTTAGAGATTTCACCACTACATCCTGCTCCAAAAGACCACTGTCATTTCGTATTGAAACCCTATGACATATATTTTGTCACGTCAATTGTTGTGGGGCAAATACTCAAAATGGATAGTCATTTTGCAGGAATTTGATCTGGAATTCATGAAGTCCAAATCAAAGAAATCTCTCGTTTTCACCGAGCTACTTTGTGACCTTCCCTCGACCTCCATTGATTCAACATATGAACCATTGATTTTGGATGAGTCTTTGTTCTTGATATTGTCATCTGACCGGTGGTATGGAGATATACTAATTTATCTCTAGACCCAAAATTTCCAGCCTAATACCTATCACTTGCAACAATGACATATCCGATACCAAGCCAAATATTATCTGATCATTGGCGACACTCTTTACCATCATGGTATCGATATGATCTTACAGAGATGCCTCACACATGAGGAAGCCGAGAAAGAACCGAATGATTTCCATTAAGGTTCTTGTAGTGGATACTTATCTGGATATGCTACCACACAGAGAATTCTTTGTGCCGGTTACTTCTGGCCAACTATATTCAAAGATTGTATTATTACCGTTAGAAGTTTTCATGCATGCCAGATCTATGAGTGCATAGCTAGATTACCACCTGCACCATTTCATCCAGTCATTGTTGTTGGACTATTAGCCAAATGGGGTATTGACTTCATGACATGTAACCCCACCTTAGCTGGGGGGCATAGGTACATTATAGTCACCATTGACTATTTTACCAAATGGGCCAAGGCGATGCCAACATTAAAAAATAGTGGCGAAACAACTGTTGTTTTCTTTTTTAACCACATGTTGCCCGGTTTGGTGTACCACGGGCCATATTTATATAACATGGGTTGCATTTTTGCAATGACATGATGAGTGAGTTAACTACCAGTTAGGACTGTCACATGATAGTTCTACTCCTTATTACCCGCAAGCTAATGGACAAGTTGAGGCTATCAACAAGGTCTTTAAGTGAATGTCGAAAAGAATGATAGGGGTTCATAAACGAAACTAGCATTTAATCCTATACTCCGCCTTATGGGCATATCGAACCTTGTTGAGAAAGGCAATTGGATTCACACCCTTTTAGTTGGTGTACGGTTTGGAAGCAATCTTACCAATACAATGTGAAATTTCATCTTTCAAACTTGCTATTGACCTATTATCTGACACTTCTAAAGAAGAAGCATGTTTCATGGAACTTATCCATCTGGATGAAACCTGTCGTGATGCCAAATTGGCTAACAAAGCACATAAGAAATGAATCAAAGTACAGTACGATAGAAATGTCAAGCATCATATCTTCTTAGAAGGAGACCTGGTCTTACTTTATGATCAGGAAGCTGATAAACTTGAAGTGAGGAAATTTGAACCGCTATGGATGATTTCTTATATTTTCAAGCGTGTTTTGGAAAAAGGCTCCTACGAGTTAGTGGATTATGAAGGGATTCCATTGTCACAGCCCCAAAACGGGCTATACCTCAAATGTTACTATGCTTAATTGAGTGTAGTAAAACTCATTGTATATACACTTTCATTGCATGTGCGTGTGTCAGTGTGTCTTTTAGAGTTTTTATTTTATCTGGTTAGTAATCCACTTTGCATTTGTTGCATATTTTAGAATCTTCGGAACCATTTGTTGGTTACGCCGATGGTGCTAGTTGTAGTACGCAGAACCTATATTCTGTAACATAGGCCATTTTCACTTCAAGTGGCAAGTCATTGAGTTTTCAAGGGATTTGTATGGGTCGATCAACAAACAACATCACTGAGTATAGCGTGTTGATCAAACTTCTCTCTGATGCCATTTCACTTGGCATTCACCGAATCATCGTTAGGCTAGACTCACAACTCGTCGTACTACAACTTACAAGTGTGTATACCATCCAAAACCCAACAATTCTTTGAATGTTCCATAGAGTTCATATTTTGGAAAGGCATTTTGAATACATTCAATATCAACATATTTCCATAAACTTTAACTCATTAATTGATTCTCTAGCGAATTATGTGTTAAATAGACATTTGTAACACATGTAAATTAACATTTTCACTTCACATCATGACTTGAATAGGATTTCACATAACCATAGAAAACTCTGAAAGTAAAAATAGATAGATGTTTTGTTGGGCATAGAATCCCCCCAAGGCATGTTTTGGGGCTTAAAGCCCAAGTTTTGACCAAGTCCTTTGTAAAAGATCCACGAATTTTGGGCATGGAGTGCGAAGTCATAATAGAGTCACATGGTTGTCCACCCCTTATTTTGTAATGTAATGTCGACTTTATAGACCTACCCATGGTCCGCGGACCATGGGATTATATAAATAGCTCGAGGCTCTAAGTGTAAAAGAGAGCGTAGTGAGAAGAAGTATGATGAGTCTAAGAGATTGAGTCGAAGTGTAAAGTGTGTCTTTGGGTCGTAGAGTAGGAGAAGGCTCTGCAACTGAGTGTGCAAAGGCCTAGTAGTCTTCAGTTGAGTGCGCAGACCCCTGTAGCTGAGCGCGCAGGGCAAGTTTAGTCTGTAACTGTTGGAAGAATTAATAAAGAGAAGTTTACCATATTTTTGTGTATCTTTTCCTGTTTAATTTATTATTGGGTATAAATTGCAAGTGTATTGTTTATTTGTTGCACGAACTTATATGTGTGTATAAATAAATATAACACAAGGCTTTTATTTATGCGAAGATAACTAACTAGTTGAGGAAGATAGGTAAGATTTCAGGTGTGACTTCGGGAAAAGCCCCACAACCCCTGGCTAGGACTACACGAAGGCCAGTATATCAGGGCACAAAGGCCAGGAAAGTGTGGGAAGCAACCTACACGCATGAATGAGCAGTTGGACCGAATCAAACCCTCAGACATCTCAAGGGTGCGGAAACCTGGTTCCAACAGCCCCCCATACTTCCTCGAGTGATACCTTAGTCCATGCTTTGTGTACTGTTGTTGATAGGTCCAATAGTGTAGGGATTTTTTTGGCTAATTAACTCTAAACCTAGGTCAGGCCCCAACAATCCAACAAATGGTTCCATTGTCGGGACCGGGATCTGCATAGAGATGTCTGATGTCATATCACTTGAATCCAACAAAGAAAGGAATTGAATATTGGTCGGATAGGAAGATTCACGAGTTCGTAGCATAGGAGAATAGGAACCCATGAATATCAAAAGAAGAATGGTTAGACTTCTACTTGTACATAGAGATGCACAAAATTTTCTTCGTATCTTTCCCTACTGAGCTATATGAGTGAATCGTGAAGCTAGCAAATAGCCAAGGAAGGTGTAAGCTCGACAGACCTATTGTGTGGACTCCATAATTGGTTTGTAGATTGGAAGCATCAGAGGATAAGATCGTGCACATTGTTGGTCACTGACTCTATCGAATTATAGGAGGATTCATCATTGAGTTTGCGGTAGATACTTCAGTCAGCTATAGTGAGGCATAACGACACTTCCTCAAAGGGTCGCAAGGTAAGTACATTAAATCTTTGAATACTTGGATTAAAATGCTACTATGTGAAAAATGGGTTATGTGAATAAATTGATGTTTGGGGCTACGTGAAGTGGGAGAATCTACAGAAACGAAGGTAGTACAGAACTAGAAACTAGCCCCTTGATTTCACCTACGCTAGGGGGCAAAGAAGAGTTCTCGAAGGTCTCACCAAGAAGTGCAATCAATTTGATAAGGCAGAGAATTCCATGCATACCACCCTACCCACACCATCGCTAGTTTCACCGTCTTCACCCCCATCTTTAGCCATACCACCTTCACCACCACCACGAATCAATATGGCGAGTGCGATAAAGTTGCCAATGTTTAAGGAAGTAGGGAATGAAGATCCAAACCAGTTTTGGTTCATGGTAAAAGTTGTATGGGAAGCACAAGGAGTCATGGATGACAATATAAAGAAAGCAACGTTGGTCAATGCTTTGCAAGATCATGCGTTGACCTGGTATATTAAACATTCTAATGACAAACTAAATGCGGGGATTGTAGATATTCATACTGCGCTAAACAAAGAATTTAGCAGGTTGAAGTCAAAGGCATAATCGATTATTGGGTTCAAGGAAATCACAATGCTACCAGGCGAGACCCCTTGGGAGTTGGATCAGAGACTGAAGTGCACAATTAACGAAGCTAACATGACGTTGACGGATGGACAACACCATTAATGGTTTGTAACATTATTAGTGTCGCATCTAAGGAATGTGTTGTCACAACAGAGGCTAACAACTCAGGCCGAGGCCTTGGAGGTCACAATGAGATTGCACGAGACTTTGATACATGATCCCAACCTGGGAGTTCAGCAGATTCACACGTAGCTAAAAAACTTGTGCCTTGAGATGCAGATTTTGAAATAAGATAGGACAATTCGCCAAAAAGTGTGCGATGAGGTATGGTGCGGAAAGTGGAAGGGTCAGGGACATGACAAGGACCACCACCTAGTGTTCGCAAATTACGTCATGGGAGGACAAACAATGCCATTGAGGCTAGAGGCACAAGTAGGACTGAGCAAAGCACCTGCACTATGGTGAGTGATTTGTTAGATAGGAGGAAAGCATGCTATAGACCACTGCCACTTATTACCGAAGTACACGCAGAATTCACAACAATTGTTCTGTAATTTATGTATATTAGTGGGACATGATGAGCGCGCCTATAGAAATTATGAGTTGATGATGGATCAAACTCCTACCTACAGAGTTTAGGCTGAAACGCGACCCCTTGAACAAAACGTAGGGATGGCGTGAACCAAATTTCAGGGGCGCGGATGAGGCCGATGTGGAGGAGGATGAGGAAGAGGTCGCAGACAGTTGATATGTTACAATTGCAGAGGGCCAGGACATTATGTCCGCGATTGTACAAACCCAATGTGGCCATCATCCTTGTATTGTACATTGTTTGATCACGAGATTAAGGATTGTCCCACACTGATAGCTAGGTTGCCCGATAAAGGAGCACTCCAACCTCCCCCAACTCAGAACCTACAAATGATGAGATCTGAGCCACGCGAGGAAGACCCTAATGTGAATATTGTGCTCTGAAGTGGAATTATGACAGGAGATGAAAAAAGCAAGTAGCCAGAAGAAAGTACTTGGGTTCGTAAGGCTCCAACGAAGGAACTAGAATTTGATTTGGAGTGTGCTAAGGAAACCTTCATGGAAGCCAAGAAGAGCTTCGCTGATGCCTCCACTTCAGGAAGTAAAGATAGACCAGAGCTAGAAATGGACCCATCGATGCTCACAATGTTCCTGGAAACATGCATGAAGCTACTGCATGATATCAAGGTTGTAAAGGGGTTGCAAGAACTCATAAATAGATGCGTTGGGACTATGCCAGGAGAACCGTGTGTAGTCCGAAAGCTCAGAAAGCACACGACACAAATGGGAAGGGAGATGAGATTGACCGCACAGATTGGAGAATATGAGATGGTCCAAGTGATTCTAGATCTAGGGTTGGACGCAAACATCTTGTCGAAGCAGACCTAGGAGCGCATGGGAAGGCCTATGCTGCACTGGTCTCCTATCCAACTAGAAATGGTGAACCAGCAAAAGATCCTACCTATAGGGAGACTGCAAGGAATCATAGTAGATATCAAAGGAGAAAACATGCTAGCAGATTTCAAAGTGATAGAGATTGTTGATGACAGAAACACCTACCCTACGCTATTAGGAATAGATTGGGCCACTAACATGAATGGGATGATCAATCTAAAGAAGCACAAGATGATTTTTGAGAAAAAGTCTCTGCGCGTAGTTGTACCTTTGGACCCTGCAGAAGGATCATGCTACACAAAGCCATTGCGCAACTATGACAAGGAAATAGAACAATGGCAGAACTAGTTACACAAGGTAACCACACTGAACTGTAACATGATGATGAGATCGTTGTGTTGCATATCAATGGAGGTAAGGTAGCTACCTACGTATGATGGGTTAAGTGAGGTGGATGACTTCCTGAGCAGATTTGAAAGAGAAGTGCTGGAACAACAACGTATCGAAGCTTTGAAATGGGTATTGTGCACTACACCCGCAAGGTGGTGGGGTATGCACCAAAGAAGCTTTGAGGACTGGCACAAATGCAGGAGGATGATGCACATGTGGTTTGGGAAGCCTCAAATGCAATTAACAGACAAGATTATTAGACAAAATGGTACACGCACCCACCTATCCAGATGGATGCAGGCATATGGTGCGAAACCTACACGAATGCACATAGTCTTCGCGTTAGGAGACACAGTCAGTAAGCAAGTGCAGGAAAGGAAATGGCACAAATGACCCCTCCGATTGGAACCATGGAGTACGGAAAGACCAAGTGTGTAGAATATTATCCACACAGAAGCCTTTAACAAAGTATACAAAGTGCTGAACAAGGTCAACAATGCGAAGTGGATTGACTGGGACCTGTGCATACCAACGATTCTATGGGCTTATAGGACCACGTGCAAGATCCTAACATTGCAGGCATCTCTGAGGTTGGAGTATGAAGTGAGCATTGTAATCTCCATAGAGCATGAAATTCCTAGTCCACACATGGCAGCACCGGTAGATACGACGGTTCGTGGAATCTTGGAAGAAGAAATCCAACAGGGCAATTGTAGGCTCCAAGAACTTGGGAAATAAAGGGTGCAATTAAGGGGGAAAAGAGCTCTAGTAGAAGTGGAAGTCAAGAAGCTAGAGGATGAGATAAAGGAATAATTTTCTCGATAAGAAGACCAAGGTGATAACAAAGGGTGCGCACAATCACGCTAATAAGTTTGAGGACTATCACCGCGAATTGATCAGTCTGATGCCTTGGCTTGGACCAAATATTAGTAAGTGAATCAACCAGGGTCGCACGCTACAGTTGATAAAGTGCATGATGCTGCTGTAACAATAAAAGGTGGGAATTTTACAGGAAAAGTGATGGATGACCAGATGAAACCCTATACAGGTGGCATGTCCACCTGAATAGCCATGGAACATATAGTCTTAGTGCTCCTGGCAGTTGAAAGGAGGCACGGGACTATAAACTACTATGCTTGGGAGTTGCGTGATGTTGGAGCTGTGTGTAGAAGCGAAGAGTCACAAGGTCCGTGACTGCACAAGGGGGCTATGCTACCATGTAGGTTGGCCAGAAAGTGACTGTTGGAGTCCCTATTCACAATGTGATGCTTGACTTGAGACCAAATGGGGCGGGTGACAAGAATTTAAGATGCGGTTTATGGGCAAGATTTGGGAAAATCTGCCACCAAGTGAGCATTAATTAACCGGATTTAGATGGAATGCTCAAATTCAAATTCAAAAGGTGTTATAAATTATAAAGGGTTGCCCAGCAAGAAACACATGGTCATTTGGGAATTGAGCAGTTGTATACCTCGTGTAGCCTGAGCAGAGCTTTGTCTGACCGGTGCAGAACATTGATTGAACTCCTGAGTACGTGAGTGATAGATCTCTAGTCGGACACGATGGCAGCATCTGAGGAAGATATGGAAATTATAGAGATGATTGCCGAAGAGGTTGAGCAGGCCCTGACTATAGGGGATGCCCCTGAAGGCGCAGGGATTGTGGTAGAAATCCCTAAATCATCGTGCATGCCAAGACCAAAGAGATACAAATAGGTGATGGTTCCCGTATGTGTGTCCTTACAAAACTTGTTACGCACCAGGCTTACGGTGGAGGAGAAGGGGAAAGCCATTAACATAGAAACCGACAAGGAGGAGGAAGACCTGGAGGACCTTAACATCAAAGAAGATGAGGACGAACGCATGGAGGAGGAAACTGAGCCTACACACCCTCCAACAAAGCTTCCAACCTACATCCCCCTATAGAAGGGGAAGGCTAAAGTGCCCAAGGATCTTAACGAGAGAAAGAGCTCTCTCCAAACCCCGTTCCTCCCATATGACATCATTTTTGAGGGAATGCACCTGGGATGGGTGCCTAGCATGAAATTTGAAGATTAGGATCTCGCTAACCATGAGAGGTTCCCTCACCTAGAGACCACGTAGCTCATGAAGCCTAAGTAGAACACCATGGCGGGGGTTACCGAATTAGAGCCGCGAAAGTGGTTGCACGGAGTGGAAAAGGTAGGGCTACTAAACCTGATCTGGGTGTCGCATTTCCACTACTCCCCAATAACATCTTTCTTCATCAAGCAGTTGCTCTGCCTTATGCATGGTGGGTGTTTATGGCTAGAGGAGCCCATCCCCATCATGGACCACTTGATTCACCACATTACCCAGCTTCCATGTAAAGGAGAGGACCCTGTAGCTATCTCAAAGGGGAAAAGTAGTGACCTGGTGATTGCATAGGCCATGAAGAAGAAGTATAAACTGGAAAAGAAGAAGAGAGGCTACGCCATATCCATCATCAACACCAAAGTAGTAAGAGTGGTGACCCAAATACCGGTAGGTAAGGTTATGCACAAGTGTCGTGCGGATGAGGTACCCACATCGGTGGTAGTATTTGCTAAGCAGTGCTTCGATGGGGTCCAGTTTAACTACTCTGAGTTCCTCTACAAGGAATTCTTAGAGAATTTCCACGAGGCTCAGGAACAAGGCAAAATGTTCCACTATGCATGGCTTCTATTGTCCATAGTACTTGTGGCAGGTTAATTTCCAGAGGATAGTTAGTTCCCCACAATTGATAGGGATCTGTTGGAGGCCGCGCAGTATGCTTCACTCTGGGCCACGAAGGTGTTGTGGCCACCAACAACCCCCCTCTTTGTTTGATATTAGCAATAACACCAAGCAAATGGGGACCCTTAATAGAAAATCCAAATAAACATTTGATAAAAAAAAATTGTATTTAACTCCTTAAAACTTTATCACAACAAAAGAATGAAACGTTTTTCTTATGAGCATAGTAAACTACGAAGAAGCGATGCGAAATTCATCGCATCGCATTCATTATGAAGCGCTCTTAAATGAAAAAACTTAAGAAATCTCTGACGGCCGATATGCGACGTCGCATATCGCAACATCGCATAAGTAGCACACAATGACTAAACGACTAAATTTGTGATGTTGCGATTTGCGATGCTGCGATTTGCGATTCTGCGATCTACGATGAATGCGATCTGCGATAAATACGATTTGCGAAAATTCGCGATCATGATTTTCTGCGATGACACATCTTGACGATGCGATCTACGATGCGAGTCGCAGAAATCGCCCATCGCAAATTTTCCTCAATGCAGTATTCAATGAAAAGCTGCCCGTTAACCAAAATTGGGCGCACGCCTTAAAATAAATTAATAATTGTACGCCAAAATATTCAGGAAGGACAATCTCGTGTTTTTTGAAGAGTCAGTTCGCTATAGATATCATGATTATGCATTGATAAGAGCCTAAAGCTTTCATGTCAATCTTTATTACCATTACTCTTTTCCTTTGCATAAACTGTAAGATAGGAAATAACATGAAGCAATGTGCAGGAGACATCTAAGGAAAAGGGGAAAGCGTCAATGCTCGGAGAACAGAGAAGAAATTCCTTTAGAGACGGATGCCGCATGCAACAGGACCACAGATTCCAGAGTATCACTCAACAGATGCTGATGTCAATAGGCCACCTAAGGCTCAGAGTCAAAGACGAACAAAAGCAGCATGTTTACAAAAAACCCTGAAGCTTACGCACCAGAAAAGCCCGGAATGAAGAACGTAGGCAGTTTTCAATGCAGAAAATTATTCATAGAGTTAAGTCTCTAACTTTTTCAGTCATCCGCAAGGCTGAAAACCAAAATAGCAAAAGCAGAATCAGTTTAAGAGAAATTTGGTTCATTACCAAGTATACACGTAGTGAATACACCCAGCAAGAGGAAGATTCTTGAAAATATCTTCTAGTTTACCAGAAAGTGGTGTCAGCGCTTGTTATTTCTATTTTCATAGCTCAAACGAAAACGGAAGGCAACCAGCCGACTCTTCCCATGGCGAATGTTACGTGCTTGCAGCACTAAGGAGCAAATACAGAAATAGTTTAGAATTAGATTCAATTTTTAGAAATAGTTTTTCTTTATCAAAAGGGTGGTCATTTAAAAACCGTATCCTAAATTTATGTAATTAAGCTAATTAGTTAGTAGTATTTAAACCCTTCTAATGCATTTAGAGAAGGGTCCAGAAATTTGTCAAAAACTTGTCCTCGGAACATGCACTTCTGCACCCTCAGAGGAGGTTTTGATGAATGGATGGATCGAGATTTATTAATATTTGCATTTGTTGTCTGCTACTGATGTTGCACTTTTGTACTCTTAGTAGATGTTAGAACAAGTAGAGATAAATAGTTTTTGCTTGAAGTTTGTGAGTAGGATTAGTCATAAATGATACTTTTATCTCTTGGCCATTTCTGCTAATATTCTTTAAGTAATATACAATTTTCAGTTGTTTATATGTTATTGCATGAATGTATGAATTACCATTTGGCACTTCTGTACGGTGGAGTCATTTATTTATGTCTGATATATGAATAACTTATTATGCGATATGTTGTTCACAACTGTTTTGCCTAACTTCTTATGCAAAGTGGTTTTTCTTAATTGATTTCTATTCTTATGAAAACTGAATGATCTTTATTACCAGTTATTGTTTGAAATCTCTTTAGATCACATAATAGAAGATATACATCCCGGGTTAGCATAGATTAGATGTGTTGTTTCTCATTAGATTACAATAGAATAGAGTTAGTTTAAGAATCTGAATTAAATTATCTTTAAAGTACTCTTAGATTAGCATTATCCAACTCTACACACACACACACACACCCTTAGATTGGGAAACTGGTCCCATTATCCCCAGTCGGACCCGCTATACTAAACGAATAAGGAGCTTCCAACCAAGGTCCAGACCGGGTGGGTATCCCCCTTGTTGTCGACCCGATTTTCGGGTCTTCAACATATTTGGCGCTAGAAGGAGGTCTTGAACTATGAATGGCACCTAAATCAAAATCTAAATACCATTCTGAGAGTAAATCACCCTCATCAACTCCCCCGACTTCCCCAGTACATTTAAATCTAGAGTCAGAAGTCGGTCGAGTATTAACCGCTGCTACATACCCTAATATTTCAGACCAATCTACCATTGAACCCCCTGAAGTTCAGACTCTGATTCACAAAATCCAGGAATTTTCTATTTTTACACTGGGGTCTGATAAATCTCAAAGCAGCGTGACTTCGCAGTACAATCCTGCTCATCCCCTGACCAGATTAAAGAGTGAAAAATTTAACATCCAGCCAACTGAATTCCCTCTCCCCACTAGGAAAAGAGCAAGGAAAACACCACAACAGTCTGACAGTGAGACTCTTTCATCTACATCGTCCATTTCAACTCCCTCACTACGAAGTCAGCCACCCACATCTTCAT